>JAOQIF010000327.1:0-83769 GCA_026260285.1 Colletotrichum sansevieriae
TCTAATTCTATATAATCTCTAAAGCTATAGCTAGGCTAGTAGTTTTAATATCTAGGCTAGAGATCTATAGATCTATCTCCTTATAATATAGAATATCCTAGTTATAAAAGACGGGCTCTATGCTATACTTCTTATAAGTATCTAGCTAAAAAATACTATATTATTAGGCAAATCTACCTTCCTATCGAGTTCCTATAGGCTATAGTATCCTAGCGTTAGCCTCGAGCTAGCTAAATACTTAAAGGAGTAAAGCCTTAAGACCCTAGGCTAGTAGCTCTAGGTAAGGCCCCTAGGATAATAATAAAAATATTAATAGTAGCGCTAAATTCTATTATAGTAGCTAGGTCCTCCCTATTAATATATCCTATTTCAGCAGACCTATAGTAGTATTATAAAGAATTTATAATATTCTATAGATTTTTCGCTCTAATAGTCCTATAATAATATCTTCTAGTATTATAACTCGTAGTTCGGGGTTTTTTCTACTCCTATTATAAATATTATCTACTATAGCTCTTGCTTTAATAGGAGGTCCTAGGGGTTTAATATCTAACTAGCTAGACTAAATAGGAGTTATAACTCTTTTATCTCTTAGGGGTAGAAGGGTAATTCTCTTGCTAGCTCTATAAAGGCTTTCTTCTCTAGATAGGGGTATAAAAAGTGCTACTATTACTAGAGTATCCCTTATAGTTATAATTATATTAATAATACTAATTAATATAGCTATATAGTTATTAAGCTCGAGTATCTAGTAATAGTATAGATTAGCTTTTACTTTCTAGCTTATATTAATAATATCTATATAGGGTATATAGTTATTATCCTATTCGAGAGAAGCGAGGTTCGCTATCTAGTTATAAAATTATTTACTAAGGCTAAGGGTAAAGTTATAGTTTTTATAAGCTTGCTAGAAACTATAGAGCCTATAAGCCTCGTTATAATCACTAATTCTAGCTATATCTCCTATATTATAATATTCCTCTATAAGAGAAGGATTATTATATTAATTTAATATTAAACTTAAATAGTTAGCTATATAAGTTAATAGTTAAGACCTCTATCTCTTTAACTTCTTTAACTTCCTTCCTTTTAGTATATAAATACTTTTAGGAAGGGGTTTTGAGGTCGAGTCCGAGTCCTCTACCTTATTATAAGTCTTTATAGTATAAGGGAGGTCTTAGATAAGAAAAAAGAATAAGTCGTGCTACTAGATATTATAGTCTTCCTACTAGCCTAGGGCTATAATAGGGGTTGCTAAGACTATAAGTAAAATAAGGAAAAGAGCAATATAAGCGTGAATAATAATAAATAGTATAATAGGTAATTATAAATATCTCGTGATATATTCTATAATAGCCGAGCCTTCTAAGCTATCTACTAGAAGTCTCCTACTTAAAGGATAGGCGTTAAGCCTAACCGTGGTCACGTGGAATACTACGCAATAGCCGACTATATTACTAAAAGGCGTGTGATAGATATAGATTAAACTAGCTTTATATTTATAGCTATAACTTAAGAATAATTTAGATATTACTAATATTAGGTAGATTAGTTTTAATCTCTTCTGCTTCTTTTATTATAATCTCTTCCTAGCTTACTTCTTTAGATTCCTCTAGGATAATAGGCTTAATATCCTATATATCTACCTTTGAAATTATATATTTCTAAGACCTAGATTGCTTTTTAATTTGCTCCTTAGCCTTAATAGCTTTTGCTATAGGTTTCTATTTAGTTTAAGTCTAGATATATATAGATTTCGCTATGTTATTCTCAGAGGTAGTTATTATAGCTTTTTATATAGGATATTACTTAAATTAGATCTTCTTTAAGGTATTTAGGTTAGAAATAACTAGCTTAATTTGCCTCTAGGAGACTAGTTAAAGGGTATAAATCTCCTTCTTAGGGATAATTAATAACTCCTTGAGAAATATATAAAGATTTATAGTATTATATATAATACTATAAAACTTATATATATCTATAGGGTTCTTTAGGTTTACTAGTATTACTCGCTAGTCCTAGTCTAGGAAATACTTCTCTATAGTGAACTTTATAAGAATATAACCTATTATATCTATATAAGAAGTATAGGTAGTTATTATTAAGAACTATAACTTTCCTATAAACTTCTTTATAACCTCTATATAAGTATATATTTAAATTAGGATTCTATTGAGGTATATCTTATAGAAAGATATAATCTATAGGTTAATTATAATATTAGTTATTAGGTTTATAATTAGCTTATTCTTAGTATACTTAATACTAGCTTATTATTCCTCTATATTATATTAAATAGTAGTTAAGAGGCTTAGCTAAGGCTTAATATTAGGTATAAAAAGGCCCTATTTAGCAGGATTAGCTATACTTTTATATAACTTAGCTTAGAAGGTCTTAGGAGTTAGTAAGGTTTTGAAATCATTAGAATTAACGAGGTTAATAATAGCTAACTCTATATGTGAGGTTTATATAGCCTATAAAAGGCCAGGCCAGGGAAGGAAAGAGCAGTAGTAATATAGGGGTTAGTTATATTATAGAAGATAAGTTAGCCCTTCTAGCTGCTTGTGCGTATAGAGCCCTTTTTAGGGCTCGGCTCAGCTTAGCTAACTAATGCAGTTAAACCTCAGCGGAAGCCTAGCGCTAGTTTAGGGCTAGCTTAGCGCTATAATCCTAATCTTTAGCGCTATAATCCTAATCCCTTATAATTACCCCCCCTCTAGAGGGCTTGGTCTTTAAGTCTAATAATCCATAAAACTCCTGCCTGCGCGGGGATTTGAACCCTCTATAGCGTCTCTAATTAGTCCTTTTTATCTCTTAGGTCTAGGCCTTCGGGTCTTTTACCTAGTTACTATAGCTTCGCTAGAAGCCCCCCGGGCACTTAGCAGTCTATTATCTTTATACGCCTGCGTAGGGATTCGAACCCTCTATAGCATATATAATTAGTTATATCCAGGCCTTTAGGTCTTTTACCTAGTTACCTCAGCTTCTGCCTAGCTTTAGGCTTTTCCCTATAGCTAGCGGGCTTTATATACCTATGCAGGGATTTGAACCCTCTATAGCATCTCTTCTAGGCCTTCAGGTCTTTCACCTAGTTACTTTAGCTTCTACCTAGCTTTAGGCTTTTCCCTATAGCTAGCGGGCTTTATATACCTATATAGGGATTTAAACCCTCTATAGCATCTCTTCTAGGCCTTCGGGTCTTTCACCTAGTTACCTAGCTTCCGCCTGGCTTCAGGCTTTTCCCTATAGCTAGCAAGCTTTATACGCCTGCGCAGGGATTTGAACCCTCTATAGTATCTCTTCTAGGCCTTTAGGTCTTTTACCTAGTTACCTAGCTTCCGCCTAGCTTCAGGCTTTTCCCTATAGCTAGCAAGCTTTACCTACTAATACCTGAGGGCTTAGCAGTAATAGTTTATTTATCTTCTAATATATATAGCTCAAAAACGCTATCCTCTGCGATCCATATACCTCTCCTAGTAGGGATAGCTATAATAGCTTTAATACTTATGCAGGGGCTGCCCGGGCCTATTAAGGGCCTAGCAACTAGTTTATAGAAATAGTACTAATTAGTAGGGTATCCCTTCTTATAATACTCTTTATACTATAGATTAGCCTAGTAGTTAGCTTTATAATATTTAGTCCTGCTGCACTTTTAGCATATACTACCCGGGGTATTAGGGCTGCTATAGTTAAAACGAGCCCTCTTCGGGGCGGGCTTATTAGTAGCAGCTCGCGCTAGTAGCGCTACGGGTTCTTCGTAGCTATACCGCTCTGGGTATATATCCTATAGCTGCTCTATAGCAATAGCTATAGCGCGTAGCTGCTATATATCGAATTTTTAGCATTCGAGGCCCTGCTAAAGCTAGGGTAAAAGCTAGAAGTAAAAAGTAAGGGCTTAGGCTTGGGACTCTTTAAAGTCTGGGGTTCTAAGGGCCTAGTAGATTACTAACTACTTAGCGAAAAACTAGAGAGGCTATTAGCTAGGTTCCTACTAGAAGTTATTAAAGAGGCTATATAGCTAGTATTCCTATAGTCTAGGGTTAATATACTCTTAGTAGATAAATATAGAGAAGTTAGCTTATATTAGATCGGTAAGGCTAGCGTAGTAGTAGTACTATTATATCTATAGCTTAGTAGTTACCCTTATAAGTACCTACTAGATCTTCTATAGCTTAGAAGCTCTAGGCTAGAGGGTGTTGCTATCTTCTATTACTATTAGCTAATTATAGGTTTAGGCTAGCATACTATCTTTAGCGAGGGTTCTATAAGGGTACGCTAGAAGGCGTTTATATTCGCAGGCCTAGGTCTTAGAGGCCTTAGAGATTAGCATAAGGCGCGCGGATAGGGCCTAAATAAGCGCGTTATTTTAGTTAGCTTAGCGCTAAATAGTTATAATAAGTTTAGCGATAAGGGCTGCATCGGGGCCCGTAGTTATTACTATCCCTAACCCCGGAGGGGTCTCGGAAGTAAAATTTTCATTTAGCTTATCAGGCGCGGAGGCGCTAGCGACGCCTTAGTAGAGGCCCGATCTTATACTACTGCTCATTCTAGAGCCGGCTGCCCGTATAATTAGGTAGAACTTATCTAATTATGAGGTTTATATAGCCTATAAAAGGCTAAGCTAGGGAAGGAAAGAGCAGTAATAACATAGGGGTTAGTTATATTATAAAAGATAAGTTAGCCCTTCTAGCTACTTATACGTGCGGAGCCCTTTTTAGGGCGTAGCTCAGCTTAGCTAACTAATGCAGTTAAACCTCAGCGGAGGCCCGGCGCTAGTTCGGCGCCGGCTCGGCGCCGTAATCCTAATCCCTTACATATAGTAGAAGATAAATCTAATTAGTAGTATATATAGAACTACTATTTTCTAACTAGTTTTACTATAAAGTAGTTAATTATTACCTATTTTAGGCAAATTAATAATATCTTAGCTATAGCTATTAGATATAATAAGTAATAAGAGACTACTAAGATATAAAATCATATAGAAGTATATAGTTTTATGAATTCACGTAATAAAGTATGTAATTCGCTTAGAGTATATAATAAATATAAATATATATTAAATATTAAAGGGGTATTACTAGTTTTATAGATAGTGTATACCTAGATTAGAAATCTGGCTATAAGCAGTAAGTTTTGAATTTTGACCTAGTGCGTCCTGCAGGCTGCTGTAATTCTGCCCCGCGCGGACCTTGTAGGAAAGCTAATGTGTGGAAGAAATCTTCGCTCTACGCAACAGTGCGTTGCTCATGTCACGGTTGGATGCTGGATCGTCGATAGCCCACTCGTCTGATGTCAAATGCACTTCGAACCAAGATAATCCCAAAACCGAATCAGATAGTCTTCCAACGCCTCGCTGTGCATCCTCCGCTTACAATTTCATCAAATCACTTAGATGAGACCAATTAAATACCCAATGACTAGCACAAAAACTTATATACCCGCTTCCACCGTGGCCAAGTCCTCTTCTCCTCTTGCTCCTGGGCCACGAGTATGCCGAGATTGAAGTCCCGCCGGCCCGTGATGAGGTCCATGTCGTCAATCTCGATAAAGGTCGTACGGAAGTACAGCTTATGCACCAGGTAGAACACGAGCACGATGGGGAACGCGGCGTAGCGCAGGAAGAAGTTGCGCGCGACCCACTTGGGCGGCTTGGTCTCCCACCCGACGGGGAACGCGCCGACCCAGAACTGCGCGATGAGGACCAGCACGTTCATGATGAAGCCGCACCAGGACCCCACGATGCCCACCTGCGAGCGGAAGGCGAGCTCGTGCAGCCCGTGACCCTTGCGGGCCCAGGCGTGGCGGAAGCGGATGTGACAGAGGCAGATGGAGGCCCAGGTGAAGACGGAGGAGAGGCCTGAGATGGCGAGGAGCCAGTCGAGAACTTCGTCTTGGGCGTCGAGGTCGGCGAGATAGGCTAGGAGACCTACGGCGGAGGCGATGCCGATGGCGGTCAGAGGCCGGCCCTTACGGTCTACGTAGGAGAGGAAGCGCGGGGCTTGTTGTTGGTCTGCGAGGGCGGCGAGGGTACGGGAGGAGCCGAAGACGGCGGAGTTTCCGACGGAGAGGACCGCGATTAGGATGACGGCGTTCATGACTGAGGGGAGGATGTCGATCTTTGCGTTCTCGATGGCGATTACGAAAGGTGATGTTTTGGCATCAGCGGTGTACGATGCGCCCAGTAGGCGTCTCTCGTTGTACGGGACGAGCAAGCCGATGAGGGCGAGGGCGACGATATAGAAGAGGGTGATGCGCCAAAAGACCTGCTTGATTGCGGTGGGAAGGGATTTCCGCGGGTTGGCGGTCTCTGCTGCTGCGAGACCGACGAGCTCGGTGCCGGCGAAGGCGAAGGCTGCCGTGACGAAGACGCTACAGAGGCCTTTGAAGCCGTTGTGGAATGCGCCTGGGTCCTGCCAGTATCTGCCGCCTATGTAGCCTGAATCGGGAGTTCCACCACAGTTGAGAACTATGCCCAGCAGACTTTGGAATTGTTAGGCACGGCAATGTGCGTTGGGGGTAAGTTTGCTTACATGAAGCCTATCACGGCTATGACTTTGATGATGGAGAACATGAATTCGGCTTCTCCGTAGCCTTTCACACCGCAGAGGTTTATGGCTGCGATTCCGACAAGGAAGATGGTGACGAAAGTTGCTTTTGTAAATTTTGCGTCCCAGTAAGTGATCGTTATAGATGCGGCTATGATCTCCAGGGGAAGAACTATGAGCCATTGTAAGGCATAGCTAGACTTCGTCAGTATTGAGCGGGATCGAAGGCACGAGATATCGTGAGGCTCACTTCCAACCCATCGCAAAACCCCATGAAGGATCCAAGAATCGCGTTGAGTAAGCTGAGAAAGAACCGGCCACAGGGAAGGCAACAGCTAATTCTCCCAGAGCCTGACATGTGCAATACAACATGCCGCCCACGAGTGAAAACGCTATCAAAAGCGAGGCCGGCCCGCCGACCTCGAGAGCGGTGCCCGAGGCTACAAACAGTCCCGTGCCGATAGAACCGCCGATGGCAATCATCTGCAGATGCCTCCCCTTCAACCTTCTCGACAGCAGCGAGTTAGACGTCTGCAGGTTCGCGCGACGGACGTCATAGTAGTGGACACCATTGTGGATGCGGTCGCTAGTGCTTCCGGATTCCCTGTCATCAATGACCGAGTCCTTCCGGCCGCGCATGCCCTCCGGGTCGCGCTTAAAGCTTTCAAGCATGCGGCTGAAGACGCCCGGCGCGGGGCTCGGGTCGTAGACCGGCTCGCGACGCATGCTGTAACTACTCCCGACGGTCAGGGAGTCCTCTTTTATCTTGAGCGTACTGAGTTCGACTTCCTCGCTGTACGGCGCCATCCCGGTTGGTGTAGGTGGGAGAGTTTCTGAGGGAGGCTTCTGGTTCACCGCTGCGTCGCAGGGCCCTAGGGGAGTGATCGCCGGTTCGTTTCGAGGGGACGGTCGTGTGTGGGCTCTGCTGATCGCGAGATTGTCGTTTTCAGATCGTTCGGTTCGGCCAAGAGGCTTCAGGCGTCGGTCAACTCCGCGAGGGACCTCATGCCCGCCGAAGAATTTTGGAATGCTGTGGCCGCGACTGAAGGGGATCGTAAGCTCGAATACAGTGTCAGTAGTTCGTAAATCATGGCACGTCGTCGCAGAGTTTCGGTAGGCGCGAGATTGAATTCGAGAGTGACAGAGACGGTGCGGCGGGAACCTGACTACCTAAAGGGGGTTGGGTGATTATGTCGCCCGTTTAGGGAGAGGCTTATCATGCTGCGGCACCGAAGCAGCGTTGACCACTTGCCTGCATTGGCGTCGAGAGGATGGTCGGGAAGGGTGCTCTACTGCGTATCTGGCGACAAGGATGTTGCCCGACGGACAGGTCGCCACGGTCCAGCCCCGGATCCTATAGTGCAGCTTTTTGGGGCATTTTTGCTTCTTCTGTCTGTCTGTCGCCCTCGAGCGTTGCACATCGATGTTGCGTGAGGGAACCCACATTCGCTATCTCTATCTCGCTCGATTTCCTCGCTTCCCGCATCGTCGCAATCGACAGGGGCAAGCATGTGCTCGTCCGGGGTGCCTTATGGGGACGGTGCTCTGGCTCCAGTACATACTCCAGCAGTCTTCCACTTTCATCAGTTGGAGAAGATGGGGGCGCGCACCTCCACTGACTTGCGGGGGAAGACAGTCGCGATGCACCTTTCTTCATCCTTTACTGAGAATACGACTTCCTTTCGTGGGGTTTGCTGCGTTCTCATCACAGACCATTCCAGCATCAACGCCTGCTTAATTTCTGTAGCACGCACTCTTCAGATAGTTTTCGTCCGTTCTGGACTCAAGTTTGCCTTTGGCCGTTAAAGACCGGCTCGCCCCGCCCTGCTTGCGTTTGTTTGACAGTTGACATGCACGCACGGATGAAGCCCTTCTGGCGGGCTGTCATACACAGTCATCCCATTTCTCGGCGCCGAGGCGCTCTGCAGTTGGCAAAATGCAAACAAAACCTAACGGTTGGTCCAGATTTTGGGCTTACCTCACTGTATTCAGTTGCCTGGTTCGCGTTGAGGCAGCAGGGTTTTGGAGCCTTTCTCAAAGGTCTCAGTATCGGCCTACCTCCCTAGACGAAACCCGGAAAACACAATCGAATCGTTTCCGTGGCTTGTTTCGGCCATGAGGCGAATCTCTTGGCCCCGTTGCGTAGCCTTTCTCAAGCGGTTCAAGCAGTGGATTGCAATATTTTCGAGGTGGTAAAAAACACAACTCGGCGACGCCAAGTAGAAAAGCATACCACGATGTTTTGAAGATCTTTCCAACGCTGCTCACCTACTGCACTTTTTGGACGAAGTGATTTGAATGTATGAAATGCCCAGGCTGGCAGAATAGGCTTATGCAAGAGTACATGTGACCTCTAACTAAGGCTCAAGGCGGATTTTACATTACGAAGGGCTGATTCTGCATCATCAGCCCTTCGTAGCTACCAAAGGCACCTGGGACATCCACGGAGTTAGGAAACAAGCAACTATTCGAATACTTATGCATACAAATTGCAAGACTCTTGTCGTTCAGTCATGATGCTGGGCAGGGGTTTGTGGCTCGCGACTCCTGAGATTAGCCATTCATCAAAGCCCGCTGGTGTTCAATCGATAAACGATATCCACATCATATCAATAACTGACATCCCCATGACAGGCATATCATACCAAGTCTGCAGAAACAGTGAGAAGTGATATAAACATCAGAGCATACGTCTGGCTCAGTGATTCAGCGTTGTGCCGAAGATTCTGCATACGTCCACCGTTCGCAACAACCAAGGACAAGGGGCTCGTCCACAGCGATGTCGTCCTCGTGAGGAACAAGGGCTGTGATTTTTCTGACTACACTTCTGAGTTTAACAGTAATGCTTCTTAATGCTGCGTGATATGTGTCCCATCACTACTAAGAGCGAGAACGCCAGCAAGGCTAGTGTAGTAGTTGTTTGTTCAACCGTCATCTCCGTTTGCTTCCAACGTTTTCATTATCTGCATTTGTTTCCAATAAATTACTTAGGGTGTGATCAGCTCGCCCGGTACGGTCCATAGTACGGTCCACGGTATAGATAATGCCTCAAAAATTGCTTTTACTAGGCGCTATACCTCTTTAAGCAGTATTTTTAGCTACTAATATTAGTATTAATCCTAGGCTATAGAATCTAAGAATTATATAAATCTTAGTATATATACCCCCTATTAAACCCCTTATAAGCCTCGAATTTTCTGCTATAGATTATACTATTACTAAAAAGCTAAGAGGGTCCTCTAGAGGACCCCTTAAGAGTTACTATATAATATAGCAAATCTTTAGCAGATAATAATAGCAGATAATAGCGAGGCTAATAAGGCTAACGATACTATTATAATAGTAATAGTAGTAGCAATAGCCTCTATAGTCATAGCCTCGAATAGTAGTTAGATTATTCCTACCTTAGAGAAGTCGGTTATATACCTAGGAGGGCTAGTAGTAGCAAGGAGGTTTTATTAGCACCTATTAAGAGGCTTGAATTAACGCTTTTATACCTTATTTTATATAGGTTAGTATTAGTTTAGAGTTCTTATAAGATAGCTATAGAAATATACCCCCCTTAAAGAGTTATATTACCTTTTATTTAAGCAGAAGGTGCTAATCTTTCTATTTATACTTATAATAGGTAGCGCTTAATATCTTATAGCTTACTTCTTTTAGATTAGTTAATTAATAATCTCTATAGTATTTAATAAGGTCTTGCTATACTTTATAGATCTCTATAAAGTATATATACGCCTAGTAGAGGAGGGGGAGGTCTCTATTAATATTAAAAAAAACCCTAAATGCGAAAATTTCACTAGATATATTAGCGCTATTAATAATATACTTATTAGTATATTTATACTAGAGGGAGATAAATAGAGGAAGTAGAGGAGTTGAAAGGGTAATATCGAGTAGAACGTATTTATAATAATACGGTTTAATAGTAGCTTCTTATATATACTTGCTAGCACTAAGGGGTCGATTTATAATACCTAGCTTATAATTTTCGCATTTAACTAGGGTTTTATTATACTAGAGGGAAGATATTTTCTTAGTAATATAGGATTCGGAGGTTATAATAGGCTTATAATCCTATACTATAGAACTTATTACTATCTATAAGATTAGAGGGATACTAATAAACTTCTAGAAATAGCTAAAGAGCTATATAATCTCTGCTATAGCTAGCTTCGCATTATTATTAAATAGGTATTTAGTTAGTTGAAAAAGAAGTAGAAGATTATTCGATCTATAGCGCTAGAGTATGAGTTTTGTAACTAAATAGCTATTATATATATAGTAACTAGCCTCTATAACTTCCTAATTTAGCATATAGAGGATAAATAAAAAGCGAATAATAACGACTTCGATAATATAGAAGAGGTTAAAAAATTCAAATAAAGGGCTAGCAAAAGGTATAGAGGTTATATAGTTACTAAAATCCGAGCCTAAATAGCAGAGTTAATATAGGAGGAGTAGAAGGCATATTAATAGTAGAGAGGGTATATTTTTTATTATTATCCTAAGCTGCCTTATGGAGGTAAAAAATAACTACTATTACTACTTTAAGATCCTCGAAATATATACCCTTTTTACTATATCGCTAGGTAACCTATTCTATAGTACTACTTCTAATACTACTAAGTTAGCTAGCTTTTTACCTAGGTTATTAAAAATAATAATAAAGTTATCTAGGGATAACTCGTCCTCGAATCGAGCGAGGTCCGCCTAGGCCTTCTCTATAGCTACCTCGTTATTAATAACCTCCTCTGACTTTAACTTCCTACTTATAACTAATTAGCTAAATAACTAGAGAGACTTACTAATATATATATTACCCTTATTTATAGATAGTATTTTACCCCTCTTTACTATTAGTAATAGAGATTTTTTAATACTAACTACCTTAGAGTTTTTTCACCTCGGTATAGAGGAAGCTATTAATAACCTACTATATAGGGTAGGGCTAGTAATATAACCTCCTCTTCTATATATTTAACTCTATAACTAAGAGGGTAGTTATAGTAGGTTATTATTAGCAAAAGGGTTATTATTATTATTATTATTATTATCCGCTTTATTATCCTCTATATTAGAGCTAGAAGAATCTTCTACTATAAATATATCTTAAGCTATATAGATCTCGTTGCTAGTACCTATCCTATTATCCTAGATCTTATGATATAGGTTAGAGTTACCTAAACCCTTCTTAAATACTTATTTAGATTTAGGGTTATTAGTAAGGAAGGAAGCCTACGTATCGGAGTTATAGAGGACTTATCCTTCCTTATTAGGTTTATTACCTAACCTAAATGCTATTAATAACTATATATTATATCTCTTCTTTTTAGTATTATATTTATTTAGTAGTTAGGAGGGTATAATTATTATCCGAAACTAGGCCTTATTATTAATCTTTTTTGCTAACTCTTTCTATAGAAGCTTATAAGCTATAACCTTCTTAGTATTTAATCGCTTCTCTTGAAATATAATAGCAAGTTCTTCTATAAACCTCGTAATACTATTAGCTTTTTATATTACTTAGGATTTTTTCTTACTTATTTAGAGCTTTTTAGTATTTTTTAATAATGCTAGTAGTACTAATTAGGAAGGGGTTTTATTAATAAGCAAGAGATCGTTATTATAGGAGGGTAACCTCAAAGCTAGTTATTTTTAACTCGGGGTGGGCGATATATTGCAGGCGGATTCGGAGCGGTCCTTAATAATAGGTAGGGTAATAATAATACCCTCTTAGACCTTAATCCCTTTATCTCCTTACTAGTTACTTATTAACTAGGCTATTTTTAATAGTATTAAGGGGGTATTAGAGGTATTACTAAAGTCTTCTTCATGAGGTTAGTTAATAATAGCCTTATATCTTTGCTATTAATAATAATAGGAAAAAAAACTAACTAAGGATAGGGATAATCTAAGTAAGCGGTAAGCTATTATCTCAGGCTGCTATATAATATAGGTTATATATATACTTCAGCTAAATTTATAAGGAGTAGGTACTGAAATTAGCCCCTGCTATGTACTGCGTACCGTACCGTGGACCGTACCGTGGCGAGCCGATCACACCCTTATTTGTAGAAACAGCACTGCTTGCGGAATCTGAATCAGAGTTGCTTGGAAGGCTAGTGCGTCCGTGTGTAATAGAAAATGACGGAAGTGGCTGCCGTCGTCTCAACAGGCTCATGAGACAGGAATGGTCGACAATAGAGCACGATACTATGTCACATGAGGACCCTTTAGGAGCACTAAACAAGCAGTTGCCTTTTCTCTTGCCGTAGCTACATATTTGGCACGCAGGCGTGGCTAGGTATATTCTTAGTAGAAACCCCACACGTTTGTTCGAAGACGCAGAGACGCGTCCATTTCAGTCAAAAACGAAGGCGATTGGTACGAAAGACTACTTTCATTGGGTTATTTCAAGGTTCTTAAGACGTAACGTGCTCTAGGCACATCAATCTTACGCCCGCAAATCAGCCAACGCCGTGGTGCATCAATACTCCGAACAGGTGATTCCTCGTCGTCGTCTTGGCATGTTTTGGTCGGAGGCAAGAATGTACGCTGAGACAAGCACCGTGGTGACTGATTCCTATCACCGTCCACTGGGGCGAGTGGAATGGATTTCTTGTACGACTGTCGCTGTGTTCTGAAATCATCATCAACTTCAACTTGCCTGGCTTGGAACCATGTGTCTGAGCAAACCCCAACTTCGTGGCTCGAAGAGCCCGACTCGATCCCCTTTTGTCCTCATTCCTTTTCTTTTCGTTTTCTGATTATATGGTTGTACTCGACTCTGGCTCATTGAAAGACCTATGCTTTTTTTTGTTGAACTTGGCCGCCCACGAAAAGACTGGCAATGAGTCGTCAATATTTCCCCTGATTATTCTGCTCTTACCCTGTCTACAAAGCAGCCGATAAGTTGACAAACTGCTCTGACAGGTCTACCTTCTCTGCAACATTCACCACGGCGCTTGTGGGGGACAATGAGGTCGGCGGTATGAGAGGTTGATTGGATGCCTGGGAGACTTCATCTCGAATCGGCCCCGTATACCCGTATTCCATTCAGGGCCGCCAAGAGCTGCGTCAATGGCATTTCGCTTCCATGTCGCTGAGGTACTGTTCTTATTGATACTCCCCAAGGAAAAGCAAGGAGAGACGGGAGAGAAGTTGCACTGTGCGTCGAGTCGTGCTGATGGCCATTCATTATGCTGGTCAACACAGGGCCACCACCACCAGCTTCCATACAAACTGCCGTTGGCACTTAGGAAGTTCAACGAGACAAATCAACGCGAGAAAGATGTGGTAGTCACTGTTTGGCACTCTCTTTACCGATACTTCCCTGATTTATATGGCATAATCGGTCCGGAAAGCCTCAATCAGTACCGGAATCTCATCACTGCTAAGACTATATGTAGTTAGATATATAGAGATTTACGGATGGTGACGAGGCCAACGTCGGGATAGATGCGGGAGAGATAATTGACACTGGCCGAGAAAGTTGACGTTTTGTAACGCTTGAGTGTTGAACGCAAACGATGACGTTGAATTGAACGTAGTTATAGATGGAGAACAGAATCGTTAGGTGAAGTTCCAGCTTCTTGATGACAACCATAACTCGGTCACGACACACCTGGTAAGCGACCAACCAGAGGTAGAGAGATGTTCCACAACTGAGTAGGTAATGAATTTCATTGCGAACTCGTGGTGTTTACGACTCAAGAGATAGCAAACCGCCATCTTGCAACAAATGTGAAAGACAATCGAAAGCGAGATCGACGAAGCCCTCAAATGCGACCTACTCTGCTCGCCTAGAGAGTATTCGGGACTTAGTTTTCTTCTGGCTTCCCAATCTAGGTGTTCTTAGCTACTCGTCAAGAGACTTGAGGCACCTCGCTGATGATAATGATAAACCGCCAATATGGGGATGCGGGGAAAACCCCACAACCCCCCTCCCCCCAATAAAAAAGAAATCACCACCTTTTTGACATCCTTTTTTTAATATCCGTATGAACTCCAACAAATGTCAAGCCACTAGAAAAAGCCTCTCCCTTCTCCTTATCCCGCCATTGTCAGAATGTATGACGTGATGGACGTCATCCGCTCGCTAGTCAGCTTCAGCGACATCCTCAATAGCTCCTGCGCAACGTCCGGCTGGTCTTTCTGCAGTCGTTCCCAGCCCTGCTTGTCTAGTCTCCATACTATACAGTCTCTGTCAACCGTCACGGTAGCCGTGCGGTCCGTCTCCGAGAAGAACGGTAACTCGCCGCAGGTCGTGCCTGCTACTATGCTCTCCGTAAGCGACCCTTGGGGCAAGTCGTAGTCGCAGCGGAGGATGCCCTTCTCGACGAGGTAGAAGCCCTTTGCAACGTCTCCTCGCGTGAACAGAACAGTGCCGGCTGGGTATTCCTTTCTAAGAAAGTATCCAACAGCTCTGAACCAGAAATCTTCGTTTTTCTCGCTGAGCCCCTGGAAAATCTGCAGCATCAATCGCAGAGGTTCCTTAAAGCTCTGCCATTTTTTGGTTCCTAGGGGTTCAGTATTCGCCAGTGCATTTCTAGCGGCCTCATATAGGTGTTTGCGTCTCGGGGAGTTGATTATGATGTCGAAAGAACCTCCGTCCGATTTCGCCGGTACATCGAGGTTGGCAGTCGGTGCGTGACGATTTCCTCTGCGAAGTTCGTCCTGGCTTGCGTAAAATATCTTCAGCAGCTCGTTCTCGCAGCTCTCTAGGGCCGAATTGAGATCCGGTAGCAGTGTTACTTCAATATCGTCGTCACCCAGTCCCACCTGTCTCAAGTTCCGGCCAACTTCGCTCTCCGCGTCCTTGCCACTGATGACAAGTATGATGCCCTTGTTATCTAGCAACCTGCTAATAGTGTTGAAAGCCTCGCCAGCAGAGTAATCGAGGCCTGTGATGTGGTACAAGTCGAGGATAAGATATTTGATGGGTCGTTGTGCAAAAGCCCTGTCGTCAATCAAAGCTCGAATCTTTTCTTCGACGCTGACAACCGTTCCAAAGAACAGGAAACCCGTGAGCTTGACGATGTAAATCTGCCGACGGACTTCGTGAAGGTAGTGGTGTTGCGACGGGTTCCTGCGGACAGTGGAACCAACGATTTCGCCAGTGTAGCTTGCTCGGATGGCCGAGACCCTCGAAGTCTGGATAATGAGCGAGATGAAAGCGAGGAGAATGCCCACCCCAATGCCGATGACAAAGTCGTAGATGCCCATAACAAGTACAATCACAATAACCTGAAGAGTTAGCCTGCGTTGACACGACCAGAGTGGGCGACTTACTGTAAGGTATTCCGCTAGCTTGAGCTTCTTCCTCGGGAGCCAAACGGCCTCGAGGAGAAGCTCAAAGCCCAGATCGAATATGAGAGTGCCGACCATCATGATGGGTATGAAGCCAATCATCTTGGGGCCAATGATCAGGATGCCAAAAGTCAAGGCTGCCAGCATGATACCAGCGAGCCTACTGTCTCCTCCAGAGCGCATGAAGAAAACAGTATTGGCATACACCAGGTAGTTCTGAATGCTACCAGCTAGTCCGGAGATGAAGTTAGAGCAGCCGTGGAGCTTCAGCTCGCGGTCCAGGTCGGCATTGTCCTCGCCCGTCTGTAAAGCCAGAGCGGGCACGTTGATAGGCACGTGAAGGATGCCGAAAAAGGTTAGGGCGAGCATGGCAGGAATAGTCTCCAGCACAGCGTCCCATTCAACGAGGTTGAATTCTGAGCCCGATGTCAGCAAGCGTCCGCGTCGGTGCATCGAGGTAAACTTACTGTACAGCGTGTAGAAATACCACCAAGGCTCATCCGCTGGAGGTCCCTCGAAGATCCAGCCATGGTCACGCAGAGAGTCGGGCTCAAGCGCGTCTAAAGAAAATACAAAAAAGTAGAAGACAATAGGAATTGTAATGATGTACAGCGGCAAGAAGTATTTCGAAGCTCCCTTAGCTTGACTGTAAAATAGAATGATGGCGAGAATCAGAGGTATAAGCCAGAGCGGGATCGTGTCTGTCTGGAAGAGCTTGTGGAGGGTGTCAAGGTCGTACTCGAGGCTACCATCCATGCGGGCTGACACCTCAAATCCTGTGGCAACCAGGAACCAACCAACACCTCCGATGCAGCCAATCAGAATGTGTCTCGGGATGAAGCCAACCATGTAGCCGAAGTTGAACTTGCCCATGAGATAAAAGACTGTCCCAGTCATCATGGAGCTGATTGCATAGGACAAGATTGTTGTTGCAATCACGGCATCAGGCTTGTCTTCGCCGATATGGTCAGTGATAGTCTGAGCCATATTGTGAAAAAAGGGAACAACTTCAATCTACAGCCTGTCAGCAAATCTAGTCTCGGCGACGAAGTTCTCAAGGACTGTGCTTACAAGCTCTGAGCCGACACCACCCTTGAAAATACTACCAAAAGAAAACGTTAATTGCGAGACGATAGTGCTGACATAGAAAATGGAGATTCCAGCCGAGCCAAGACCAGCGAAAATGGGCTTGCCAAGGGGAAATAGAATCATGCCTGCAGATGTCAGATGTGTTTGCGCCCAACCTTTGACTGACACGAAACTTACCGTAAGACAAAGCATCAAGAACATTGAGCAACAAACCAACAATCACGGCCGGCAAACATGACACCGGAGCCACAATGGCATTTTGCCAAATGATCTTCCGATCCCAATTTTTGGGACTTGTCGCGATCTGTACTCCATGTACGATATGATCCTCCACATTGACGGTCAAGTCCTTCAAGCCACGGAACCAATGCTTCCTGGGCATTTGTTTTTGCCCCTCCACGTCAACTCCGTTGGTGCTCCCATTTATCTCATGACTATCGGATGAAAGCCTGGGGATTAGGGGCGTGCGCTCGGTCGGTTCTTCCGCCACGACTTGGTTCGAAGGCTGCAGTTCCGAGTCCGGCCCTTCTCCGGAGGGCGATCGCTTCGATTCGAGATTTTCTGTGTCTGATTGTCGGGAGCGCGGTCGTAGATCGGGCGAGGGTTCTCGATGAGATTGGGGCGGTGATCTCTTCAGCAAGCTCGTCAGAATTGAGGGACCGTCCTCAGGGATTCCCTCCAGATCCTCCTCTGGCGATGAAGGTTCAGAGACCTCCTGAATAGTATCTGAACTGTTGACGTGCGCGCTTCCGGCATCGTCATCCTCGTTATCTGAGATAGCCGTCTCCAGGGCGAGCTGTGGATTATGCGGTCGTTGTCGCGAAAGAAACGATGGGCTCTGGCCGGCCTTCTTGTCTGATAAGAGGTACGAGGCGAGCTCTGCAGTATCTTCGCGAACGCTGCGGGCATATTGGGCGCTGTCGACGGGAGCTGGTGACTGAGAGTTAGCTGTGATGTATCGCCAGGAAGTCTGTCCCGGTCAAAGGTTGCTTGCCTAGGTGGTCCCTCACGGTGCCGTGGATAAAAGAACGAATGGGCTCTCGGTGAGTTGAGCTCAAGGAAGACGAAAGGTTTCTCACATCTGCGGCAGAAAGCTGAGAGGTTCGGCCGGGGCTGAGGAGCGGGTTCTCGGGGTTGTTCTCGCCAATTCTTTGGGAGCTCAGGGAGGAAGCTCTCCTCCTCCATGGGGAGAAGCCAAAGTTCGGGGAAGACATGGCTAGCTGGTTGAGGTCGCTGTTGACGCCGGCGGGTGGGAGCGGGAGGCACCGCAGGTTCGCCGAAACACCGTATGAAGGGTGCCAGTTGTCGGAGGACCAGGCCAAAGGTTGTGGCGCCGTTTGTCGCAAGTTTTACCTGGAAATCATGGGCAACTGGGAAGCTCCAGCTCGTTGGGCTAGGGATGGGCGTGAAAAAGGGAAGACGGCAAAAAGGGTGGGCAGCGTTGGCGCTGGTATTACACGACGGGCCTGTAGGCGGGACTGGATCTACAAGCAGAGCAAGGATGGCCCGTCTAAGTTTTTATTCTGTGATGTTGGTCTGTATGCTATGTACTGAGCGGAACTGCCAGAGGCTAAAACAAATGTTAGTAAAGAAATGCCCGCACGACGAAACGTGTGGGTTGAAGATGACGGGAAGAGGGGTAGCGGAGATGGATGGCTTAGGAATGGGGGCGACCAAGATGTAGACGATGGGGGAAGAGAAGGACGGACGGAAGCGACGGTCATCAATGTCTGTGAGCAGTGGTCGAAGTTGTCGTCAATATGGAGCGCGCACGCAGCAGCGCAGCACTGCAGAGGATTAGACGAACCTTGAACCAGGTCAAATTTGCATTTTGCATGTGGCTCTTCGACCCTCACTAAGGTAGCGCACCTTCAACGACCTCCTAGGCTCCTACAGCATAGCGCCACTGTACCTGGGCCATACAAACCACACCAAGGAAGGCTAGCGCACACCCTTGTCGTTTCTAGCGGGCATTCCGTCGCCCAGAATGCAACTGAGACCAGTTTTGGGCCTGCAGACAATTCAATCCCTGGGCTGCGTACTCGAGTCGCACTGAGGTAGCTAGGCACGTAACGACACCAAAACATGCATCTAATCCAATCCATTTTGTGATAGGTAGGTACGTGCCTCGATCCATATGAAGAAAAAAAAAACACTGCACCACTTACAGCCGCTGTCTTCAGCCAGCGTGGCAGCCCCCAGCCGGACGAAGAGGTCTCCCGTCCCTCTACGATCCAGAGTTGATCAATCGAAGTCCATCAGCGGAAGAGGGCATATCTGCAGTGTCATCTCTCACCTCGCGTTGTGGTCGGGGCCCCACTTCGAAAGCCAAGGCCATACTGCACCACTTGAGACACCAAAGCTGGAGCTGCCTGCAGACACCAGATGGGGGCAGCACGGCCTGTGTGTGGGACTCTTCTCGCCGGTTCACTCTCCGACTTACCGGCCTTGTCCCAGCCCAAGCTCACATCTGAAAAAGAGCCAATGCAATGCTCAAAGTTCCATCCCCTCACATCTCCCGTGGGGTAACGGCTTGTCCATTGGAGAAATGCCGTCAATTGGTCGTCATCTTCGCCGTCAATGGCGCGAGATATATGCAGCATGGAGAAGGGAAAAGCAACCCGCAACTAACGATCACCAGACCCCAACATGTGGCCTACCCGCCCTTCCGTCTCCTGCTTCGGCCGTCTGCTGGGCTGACGATCAGGAGGGCGACCGGCGTGTGCCACGCCTTTATGCAGCGCGCCCAGCCCAGCCCATGCCCTCCTCATATCGCTCTATCGTGCCCTGCCACTGCCTGTGTGCTAGGCTGTACTCCACGACCAACGTCTGTAGCTGGTGGAGGGACGATTGATGACCAGGCCCCCTCATATCATGCTAAACAGACATCTAAGGTCGTGGGCGTGTCGGAGGTTTCAGCGTAAGATGATCGTCGAATATCGCTATCGGTTTGTCTTTCTACTCATCCGCCGCCGAAATCGCCGCAGCCACCTGCAATCCAGTTTATTGAACGTGCGCGTTTCTGCTGCCACATGTGAGACATGCCTCCGACTATTCGCCAATCTCGCTGAGCAGACAATAAGCAATGGCCCTTAGGAGAGCCTGGCACCCAAGCTGTTTTTGCGTGCCATCTGCGTGGTCTGGATCAACCTCATTGCACCCTCCAACAGAGCCCCCCGCGTGCCTCCCCCAAGGTTGCCGTGCCAGCCACTGTTTCCTGAGTCGGCCGCTCCGGAGTTCATCCGTTGGTGATCTTGGCCCCATTCTGCTCCGGGCCATGTTTTGCCGCTTGTGGCCCCGTCTTTCACACTTGATGTAAGAGCAAATCTCCCTTCCCGGACCGTTTTGCTCCGCCGTCACGAAGCCCGTTCCCGTTCCCTAAGCCTCTTGCAACTGCATACTAGCCCCGCGCATTCCGCGAGACGCCAGCGAGATATGCTTATACATCGGCTTTCTCGCAACGCCTTTACGCAGCGAGTTGCGATAGTCCGCCGCGAATGGCGCACTACGTGGCGTGGCGTCCACACCGTAGTACGTACATCTACGTTGATTCCTGCTTGTGCAAGGATCCAGGCCGGGCGGCCTTGCACCAGACCGCTCACGCTCCGCTGATCTCCATTGTAGGAGGATGTGAAGACACAATTCTTTGAGTGTCTGGTTCTCCGGATTCTGATATTGCGTGATCAATTTGGACCTCGTTCGTCAGCTGAGTGTTTGGAGATAACCCTGCGCTATGAGCCGCTCAACATCTCCCTGCCTTACATAGAACTGGCTGTTCTTGGTCAGGTTGATAGCGCTAAATCCTCGGCATCAGATGGAGACCTTCCTCAAGGCTCAAGCATTCGAACTCACCCGTACTCGGTCTGGATTTCTCCGGCGTCTTTCAAGACCCTCACATCGATGAACAGGTCACGGGGAGGCTCCAAACTCCCCGTCAAGTCAATATCGGTCCATTGTCCTTTGTAGGCAGCTAAAAGATCACCATACTGCCTCACATACTCCTCCTCTTGCGGACTAAGACTGCTTGTCTGTCCGTCGGCACCGCCATTGGACCCGCCGGTTGATGATCCTGCATGTCGAACTTGCTGTCCGGACAGGTCTAAAACGTCGACTCCTTTCCACGCTAGCTCTTCCAGCTTATCTGTTCGGGTTCGGTGATATGCGAGAAGACATCGCTTGTTCCTGCGCATTGAGAGGTGATTGACAAGAAGCGTGCACGCAGTGGCTTGGTCCGCAGACGGGTCGAAGGAACCTTGGAACGGCTCCAGCAATTCAGCAACGTCTTTATCGAGATCTCTGACTTCGCGCGTCACGGACCGTACCATCTCGGCTTGGTACGGCGGCAGATGCGCGAGATTCTGCGTACGTTTGGCATGCTGTACCTACAGAGCGCGTCAGTGTCCGTCGAAAGCCGCGGTTCGGGGATGCGTCTTTCGTACCAGCTTATTGCCTAAATCACCGTACATCTTGCGACGTGAATATTAATTTCGGTCTGGTAAAGACGCAGAGATCGAACGCGTGTAAGCAAGTTGTGAGTATCGCATTGAAGTTTGTTTTGGAGGAGAGAAGGAATCTGCTTTAGCTCACTGGCCGAGTCGCGTTGCATGGGTCTGACCGCTTTTGGAAGTGGAAAGCTGCCCCTCACTTAGCGTCGTGCCCCACCAAAATCCATCCCCCACCTTGAACCTACCTTAGGTACCTTACTGTATAGTAGGTCCAGAGTTTGGGTCACAATTTGCAGTGGCCTAAACGCCATCAAGGTCTCAATAGTGCGGGGTTTTCCGTCATTAAGCCAGAACATCGCAATCACCAATGGGAAGTAGGACGGAACCTCTTGTTTTACATCCTTGAAAGGTCTTCGTAACCTCATTTGTATTCATCATTGTCTTGGGCTCGCACTCTTTATTGTGCGGCAGGCCATGGCTTGCGCTGGTGCTGATCAACCCCGCGTTGATTTTTTTTTGATGAGGATTCTATGGATTATCATGTCTCCACTTTCGTGCCTCGTGAAATCATCTCTCCAATTCCATGAACAAGCACTTTACAGCTTCTGCATGGCAACAACGTCAGAGGACTGAACGTAGTCCTCGAACTCCTGGATCTCCTCCTGGAGGTCGTCCAGGGAGACCTTCTCGTCCTCAACTACGAGGTTGATCTGGAGCTTCTTGACACCGAAACCAACGGGGACAAGCTTGGAGGCACCCCAGACAAGACCGTCCTTCTCGATACCACGAACAGAGGACTCGAGGGCGGCCATGTCAGTCTCGTCATCTATGGTGTCGTTAATATTGGTTCAAGTTTTTGGATCGGATCGGAACATACCCCAAGGCTTGACGTCGAGGGTGACGACGGACTTGGCGATGGTCTTGGGCTTGTTCTCCTTCTTCTTCTTGTACTCAGCAAGACGCTCCTCGCGGATGCGGGCAGCCTCGGCATCCTCCTCCTCGTCATCAGAGCCGAACAGGTCGACGTCCTCGTCGTCCTCGGCAGCGGGGGCCTTGGCGGGGTTCACGGGGAGCTCGCTGGTCTCAGGGCCGTAAACAGAGTAGGCCTTGGAGGCATCACCGGGGAGAGTGGCGAACTCGGTCTCGTAGGTGGAAATGTGCTTGTACCATCTGGCGGCGTGGGGGTACTTCTCCGCGTTGGGAGCAGACTGAAGAGCCTTGTAAACGGCGACGTCGGCCTGGGAAGGAGAGTGGCTACGCCAATCGTTAGCAACGATGTCGAAACCGCCAGATATTGAAGCGTAAAGTATGAATGGGTAAGGCTAGGTTCAGAGTTGCACGAAGTGCTTGTTGCGTCGTCATGTGGCAGGGTCTTAAGCTGCCTCTGAAACACGGACCAATGTTTCTCATCATGTTGCTGCTGGCGGAATCGAATGGAGAGGGACTCATGAGGGTCGCGGGAGAGGAGATTCGAACGTACCCCACGATGTAAGAGCGGGTGGTGAGCCAGCTGTTCAGCACTGACTCATTGTCAGTTGATGAAAGAAAGGAATGATTTCAAAGCTGCGTAAACTTACTGGCAGCACCAGCATCAGTGAGAAGATCGGAGAAGCCCATTTTTGCGATTTGAAGAGGTTTGTAGAGAAGAGAGGGGTATCTGAAAGAGAAGCAGTAGAAGCGAGATGTGTTGAGGTTTAGGTAGAAGTTAAGTCGCGGTGGGGGTTTGGGAAGCGAAATTTTTATGTCCCTTTGATTGCGGTGCGCTGCTCTCAGCTTCTGCGCTTCTGAGCCAGCACGGACCCCGCTGGTTGCCCAGTGCCCCTCCTTGTTCCCCTCGTCGGACTAAGGACGGCCCGGGTGTGACCCCTGTTGGGCCAGCCCATGTGGGAATGGCCCGACCAGGCAGGCAGGGAGCTCCTACAGTACGCAATTGCAATCGAGAGCTCGGTTCAAACGAGCTCGACTTGACGCCAACCACATCTTTGCCCCAAACACTATTGCAAAGACCTATAAATCGACATTTTTCACTCCACTACCTACATCTTCCTCGAAACTAGATATCCGAAGGCACAATATGTCGATTGTACCTATAATCACCTTCAAGGCCGGTATCTGCGATGCAGACGTCAGTGACCTATTCGGCCTCCATGCCCCAGACCCTGGTTCACTGACTTGACGATACAAAGACCTCCAGCAAACCTTACAAGGTCAAGCCCCAGGCCACCCCCGGATACATCTACCTCTACTCCGAAGATGGTATGTCCAAACAACCTATGTACATTACTTTGCAACTAATCCCAACTAGACTTGATCCACTTCTGCTGGCGCGAGCGTAGTGCGGCTATGGATGCACCTGACCTCGACCTCGTCATGGTGCCGACGGATGGCGAGTTCGTTCCTCATATCCCGACCGACCAACCCACGGCGAAGACCAATGGGCGTATCTTCGTGCTCAAGTTCGGCTCTTCTTCCCAGCGAAACTTCTTCTGGCTTCAGTCGAAGCCCCAATCCCGCACTGGTGACCCAAGCTGGCTCAGTCCTCGCGACAAGAAGATTGGCGAAATTGTCAACGCGCTACTTCAAGGCGAGGACGTTAACGTCACCCGAGAGCTGGCACAAGTCCGCAGCGCCGACGACAGACAGGACGACGACGACGATGAGACAATGGAAGATGCCGAGGGCCAGGGAGACCGGAACGATCAAACCCACGGTACCGGTGGTGCTGGCGCCGGAGCCACCGGTGGTGACGTCCGTGAAGAGGGCGAAAATGCCAGAGAGGGTGGAAGCGATGGAGCTCGAGCGTAGGTTATCTTCTAATGCATACCTGTTATGGCTGGAGTCTAGGGTCGTTAGAATCATACGGACTGCTTTAGTACGGACGAAGAGAAGACGTGAGGCCCGCGAAATGGCGCCACCTGTACTTTTAGAGCCTTTTAAAAGACACGAGGGTTCGGAGTTTGCCATTTTCGTTGTGCCCACGGCTTCATCTCTCCTTCAATGAGAATGTGCTAACTCATTACAATGATAGCGCTGCTGGCGGCTCTGGCAACACTGATGCGGATGCTGCCGTCCGAAACTTCCTGGCTTCATTACGAGGCAATTCTGGCCTAGGCGGATCTCAGCAAAGTGGGCAGCAGCAGGCGGACAAGCCATTCCCCTACCTGAACCACCTTCTTCCCAACGAGACCACCATTCCGATGCTGCGCTCAGCCTCAGAGGAATACATCGATAGTCTCCTCAGCTTCTTGCCACCAGCAATCCTCGTTCTGGCCACGGATAACGACGACTTGGGCGACTCAGAGCCCACTACCGAGGTGGCAGCTGCTGCCAAAGCGACGTTGAGCTTGGCTGAGAAGAAGAGCTTGCTGGAGAGAGTTCTCAGAAGTCCTCAATTTCACCAAGCGTTGGGCAGTTTGACAATGGCTCTCCGAGACGGAGGTCTTCCTACCGTTGCCGAGGCGCTCAAGGTTCAGGTTCCAAATGGCGGCTACATGAGGGGCGGGGCCATGCCATTGGGAGGCGGTGAAGCTGTGGAGGCGTTCGTCGAGGGTGTGAAGTCCACAGTTAAGGAGAAGAAGCAGGGCTGAGCAGAGCCTAGAGAGGCATGTAAGGGCGGGACGAGCATATAATAGACATGAATATAGAGAGAACCTTAGCAAGTGGCTGATTCGGTACGACAGAAATGGAGAGTCACAACGATATGCCTTTTCTGCTAAATCAAGGACATTGCAAAGCCACCGAATTTTCGTATACACCTGCTCATCCGGTTAAAGGTGGTATAGATTAAACAGCTCATTGTTCCCGACTCGCGTCTATTTACATGTATTGTATTCCAGGTTGGTATCCGCCGGTTTTGGCTTGATATGACAGGGCAGATAAGTAACTTCCCCCACACGAACCCCGAGTCCCTGCGCACTCCCTGTCTGCAGCTGCCGTTGCTCCACTAACGTCGCCAGAAATGTGCTTCCCAGGTTAGGTTTGTACTCGCCGCGAACTTCATAAATACAGGCAACAGCCATCCGTCACCGATCGAATCCAAGCCCAAACGCCAAATTTTTTGGACCTTTTGTAGCCGAATATACTCACGATTCGAGAACACAACTGCGTTGCCCATCAAGCATGGCGGACCAATTGAAAGATCCGTTGCCAACGTCCATCGACGACTTCGGCAACGACGAGCGCATATCCTTTTCCAAGCTCGACAACAAGTACCTTGCTGTTCTCGACGACGGTACCGAACTTGAGTTCGACCCGGTGACTGCGACGTGGGCAGAGGCCGCCGAAGAGCTCCTCGAGCCTTTGGACGACCACACGGCGCAACTCGCAGACCTTTCAAGAAGCGCGAGCGCCAGCGTTGGCCCAGGCGACGAAGCGCCAACCGGCAAATCCAGGAAACGCAAAGATTCGCCGGGTGGAGTGGACGAACAAGGCAATGAAGGCAACGGGAATGGCAACGGCCGACCTGCGAAGAAGAACAAACCCTCGCGCGCGCCGCCACAGCCGCGACAAAACACCGCCGTCTACGTCACAGGCCTCCCCTCCGATGCAACAGTGGACGAGGTCCACGAGATTTTCTCGCGCAAGGCGGGAGTCATCGCGGAAGAGATTGACAGCGGCCGCCCGCGTATCAGGATGTACACGGATCCCGAGACGGGCAAGTTCAAGGGCGACGCACTCGTCGTCTTCTTCAAGCCCCAGAGCGTCGAGATGGCCATCATGCTGCTAGACGACACGGATTTTCGATTCGACGGCCCCGCGAATCAGCCCAGGATGCGCGTACAGGCCGCCGACTCAAGTTACAAGAAGACGCAGTACGAGGACGGCGCAACGGAAGGGAAAGGGGAGAGTGGCGGTTCTTCGAACGGGCAGCAGAAAAAGGCAGAGAGGAACAACAAGGACAGGCAAAAGATCATTCGAAGGACGCAGAAGATGGCGGCAAAGCTGGCAGACTGGAGCGATGACGAGCCCTCGATGGTACCGACCGAGACCAACTCCAAGTGGGACAAGACAGTCATCCTAAAGCATATGTTTACCCTAGAGGAACTGGAGGAGGATCCCGCCGCGCTACTGGAAATCAAGGAGGATGTTCGCGAGGAGTGCGCGAAGCTGGGCAACGTGACAAACGTTGTGCTCTACGACGAGGAGCCGGATGGCGTGGTGTCGGTCAGGTTTTCCAAGCCCGAGGCGGCGCAGGCATGCATACAACTTATGAACGGACGGAGCTTCGACGGGCGCGTAGTTGAGGCGTCGGTGTCCACGGGCAGGGAGAGGTTCAAGAAGTTGAAGCAGGATCAGCCCAGCGACAGCGAGAGTGAGTGAGAGATTCGGTGTCTCCGGAGATAATTGCGACCTTCCGATGTGTCCTTGCATATCACGAATAACCAGCTTGCTAGTCTGCGTTATAACCTCAAAAAATCGGAGGCTCAGCTGGGATACACTCGTCACCGAATTGGCGACAGAGGCATGGGCATTGGCCACGTGGGCTTCGTGCGAATTCAAGAGCTTCGAAGTCAAGCCGTCCTTGTATGGATGGGATTTTTTTTTTTTTTTTCGTGGATCACCAGAATTCGGAGCGTCGACGCAAGTAAAATCACTTTTTTTTTCAAAACTTTTTAACGTGTACGTTCCACCGTGTAATCCGACGCCTTCTCCTCCCACTCCAATTAATGATTTCTCTGACGCGTAAAAGAATTGGTGCTGTGTGTGTATATGAGTACTTTTCAGCGAGAAGAGCGCCAGTTTCAGAGGGCCTTCTCGACATGAAGTTCGGTCTTCTCGGAGACGACGTACCAGATGGCTGCCTCTATGACGCGGCACACAATACTCAACTCGTGATCATCTGTTAAACATCTCAGTCGCATGTGAGCATAGTCTCAGTGTGTACTCTCTCGCTCATATGTTTCTCACTTACCTCGCGGCGCGTATACCATGATAAACTCTTCTGGCACAGGCATCTGTACCAATCTCCCTCTCCAAGCAAGTGGATGGCGTTGTCCCCATCCCTTCGCGAGCACCTCTCGAATGTCCTCCGGGTGCAGATTCATGTGCAACGAGTGATCCGAATCGTGGATGTGGCATATCTCCCCGTTGCATGTCACGTTCACCGGGTGCCGCGCAAAAAGCCCCAGGCCATGCTTTTCGAGACATGACCTCGCGGTGCCGAACCTCGCGGGATTCTCGGCCGCCAGGCGCTCCAATGTCCGGCGAAGGGCGTGGTAGTGTGGCACAGTGCCGTGCTGGTCCAGTTGCCGCTGCGGCGCAATCCCGGCGACGAGCGGGCGGGGTCCGGGACGGTATGGTAGCCGGCTCAGGCCTCTATCATCGTCTAATTGCTGGACGAGGATGCCTCTTTTGGGCAGGCGGTTGGGGTTCGTTTCCGGCGCGGTGAAGGGGTCGCGGAGGGCCCATAGCCTGAGCCAGGCGATCCGGACGTAGCCTTGGAATGTGGCCGGCGTGCCTCCCGGACCGAGACCCAGGAAGTTTTTGTAGTCGTTCCAGACCAGAAGGAGGATTGGCGTGAGGATGATGAGGCATTCTGCCACTCGGGGCTCGAGGAAATGGACGATGAAGGCGAGGGCCATGGACACGGTGAAGATGGCTGGCCCGTTCAGGGTGATGGAGATGGGCTCCTGCTTGAGGACACAGCTGGCGGCCACGGGATCGAGGCCCAGGCCGACGCCGCAGGCGTCCGGCGTGATGATGGGGTCCTCATAGAGGCGGGGGCTCGAAGGTGAGGTGGTCGTGATGGAGACTGACATGGCCGCTGTTTCGCTTTTGTTCACGAGAGACGCATGGGCACTAATATGCACGGCCGACGCCTGGCTCGAAAGTGAGGGACAAAAGAATGACAAGCAAGCACGCGAGCGTTTATGTCACTGACAGAAGAGACGGAAGAAGTTATTATAGGACAGAAGACAGCAAGGGGCAAATTGGAACACGCAAGAGGGTTTAGAGAGGAAGAGAAGGGGAATACAGCCAAGGGTACACTCGGAAGCAGGATGAGGTAAAGCTGATCTGACACAGCCAGAGACGAGTGGCCAAGAGGTTCGAAATGGACCAAGGCGCCATGCGTTATCGTAGCAAGGTCGAGCAACATGCGGGGGTCAAGTGACGCTCGTTTGACAAAAAGTTCAGATGTGAGTGGCTGAAAGAGGCATGAACTACAAGGCCGCAAATAGCCTGGGCGACCTGCAAGCTCGGCAGAGTTGGGCAAAGTTCCCGCCTCGGCGAGCAGACTAGGGCAAGGCGAGTTGCCTTTGTCATGGTGCCTGCCCCTCAGCTGCTTAGCACGGGATTGTCGTTGATAGGGTTCCTCGTGACCAGTTACCCCGGATTTCTGCTTTGGGTTAAGGGACAGGCGTGGCAGCTCGTTGGAGAAATGGTGGCACCCTTACCGCAGTATTCTCTTCAAACGGTCGCCAGGGTCTTGGACAAATGCTCGTTTCTCGTCTGTAAGTACAGCGCTCCGGATGGTTGGTCAAAATAAAAATCTAAGCAGCCGGTTTAGATGGGACTCCTCCCGGAAGAGGCGGGCTAATGGCGGCTGGGCTCAACGGAGAGAGCATCTTCACTGCGGTATGACGTTGGGTTGAAGTCCCACCGCCGCTTCGGGTGAATGTTACCTAGAGCGCCGGTAACGGAGGGCCTTCTGAAACTCCCCGACGGTAGGAGAGAAAGACTGCAAGAGGCTACGGCCAGGACGGCCTTGCTGTGTGGTTGCTCTGTATCCTGTGGGCTCTTACTTTCGTTGGCCGCCCGTGTTGTGCTGTCGGCTGGGACGGATGTTCAGGCGATAGTTTGATCTTCACGAAATAGAGGGTTTAGTATCTCTCTGTCGACAGAGAATGGCTGGGACCGGCCCATGTCGAAAAACCTTGGAGTCGGCCATTCACAATTTGTCGCAGCATCTTGTCTCGACCATCAATGATTGACAGTTCTGAGCGAATTCAAGTATGTATCAAGCCACGTCGAGTTCTGGCCGCACAGCCAAACGCTATTTCGTATTATGGGCTTCCACAGTGCTAGTATGGATAATCCGCTAGAGAAGGTTATGATAAAGTTGCGACATGGCCGCACTCCCAACGCAACTGAGGAACCTCCCATGGCGGCGAAGTTTGCCCATGTCTGGGGAGCGCACGAATGACCATCGATTTGTCCTTACATCGATATGAATTATTGACATGCGTTGCTACACTCGTCGGGACCAATGCAGCACCCGACATGAACCCTTGAGCAATGTGGCTTGCAGTTGGCTGCAGGCGGTTTTCCTCAGAGGCTGGTTTTTGACGGCGGCGGGCCGTGGTTAGCAAAAGGCACCAGAAGGGCCGCAGAAGTCATCTTATCGGTGCAGCCTTTTTCTTCTTGTTTTTTTTTTCGGGGGTGGGGGCCAAAGGGCATGGTTCATACTTCATAGAGTGATGGGTTTGACCAGGGACGAACATAGGGGGGGTTGCATCGGGAGGGCAGCATAGGGTACCTTGGGCTTGAACAGTACCGCCTCAGCCACACGCACGAGGAGATTAAAACTGGACATGCAATTCGGTATTCGGGTCGTAACTCCTGGGCATGTTCTAAATTTGTTCATCTGGAATCTCGAAAGACCGCCGCCACTGATGGATTGGCGCTCCGGTATGAGCTCTCATTAGGATAATCTCTGGCTGAGTGTCTTCTGAGTCGCGGTGTTTGGATCATCGATCATCGCTCAGGAATCGTCGCCAGCACAATCTCCAGCTTGGCGACATGACGTCGGCGACGGAGACTATGGAGGAGACTGCGGGGTGCATGGATGGATCAGGAATTTTAGACTCAGCAGATCCGACCAGGCGGGCTGAAAAAATGCCTCCCTCTGTGGCCGGTAGTAGGGAGGCTTAGCATTGCTTGAGTAGAGAGATTCCAGGTTGTCTCATGGAAGGGCCAAGAGCGTTAGAATAGAAGGGTGTTGAGACGAAACCAAGGAACGCGTCCGACCATGTTGCACTTTCGTCTAGTCTAGTGGATCGATCGTTGGAAGAGTCGCGACAAGACAGAAAACGATTCGGGGCGTGTGGCTGCAACCATAGCCATGGCTCGACCTGCGTGCGTGCTTCGGTGAGTCCATCTTCATAAACTGCTGATACTGGGACGCATTCGTTGGCTGGTCTGGGCGGTCCTATACTCCGGGCCTGGGTGGTTTAACTTTACACTAACTTTTTAAAGTGAGTCTGTATTTGATGCTGCAGAGTCCTGCTTCGGAAAGGAGACTGGAGGAAGCTCTGACGGTCCTGAATTTGCCAGAGGCCGGGAAGTGGAACGCCCTTTCGACCAGGGAACCGAACCGTAGCGGGCAACCAGTCCCGGCGGTGGTTGAATGGTTGTCAGGGAGATCCCGGTCCAGAGTTTCCGCGAGAAGTCGAGACCAAGGCGATAACCCCTGCCTCGTCTGCGAGTCCAGTGAGGCCCGCATTGGCGCGCACATACCATCCAACCTCCCTAAGCTCTCACAGCATTTGCTATCAAGGAACGGTGGGCGGTCAATCTGGGCAGAATGCACAAAGATGAACGTGGTTGCTCTGAGCAACTCCCTGTTGGCCAGTCGTCGTTCAGCAACCCCCACCAATTCCCCAATCAGATCCAATCCTTTGCACCCACACTAGTGGCGATTGCGTGGGATAGGGGGAAAATATGCTGCAGGCCCCACACCACCCCTCCACCTTAGGTTCCCAAGCTGTCCTCTGGGAAGCACACTTGTCACACTGTGTGGCCACCACTGAAGGTGCACAACTCATTGGATACTTTCGGACTGCCGACCGGGCTGGGAACACTGGGCACGCCGCACGACGCACTACACTCCGGACGAAATCAGAGACAGAGAGATGGAAAAGGACAGGACAGGATGGGACGGGCGCTACGTACCTCGCCTGACGTGCTGCTATTTTCCTCTCCTGCCTTTTTCCTCACGTTGTCCCGCCGTCGCTGGGGCGCTTACATCCAGGACTGACAGATCCATATTACTCGAGGTGGACTTAGCTGCCAGGTCCAAACTAACCTCCGTCTCTCGTTTCCCCTGCTGCGCTTCATTTCCATATGATGCCCTAGCATCGCATCCCCAATCCTCATCTCCATCTTTATTTTTTTTTGGGCTTGCCTACCTTACTGTACTTTATTCCGTTAACGCCTACCGACTTATAAGCAGTTTTTAGTAGCTGTCTCATCGACGCCGGGTTCTAACATACTGGACTGAGGAACACGAACTGACAACAGCTCGATTGACGAGATTGTCCACCGGGCTGGTCTTATCCACGAGTCTCCAGTCGTAAGGATCTATTGCGCCCCTCTCCGTACCTCCAGCTGCTAACACGGGAGCTCCCAGACTTCTGCCCACCATGGGCCTCTTCTCACACCCTCTGCGGTCTCGCGAGAATCGCACTGGCAGGCTACCTAAGTACGAACAGTTGAGCCCTTTACGCACCAAGGAGCGCCTTTCCAATGACGACGACGATTACTATTCCGACGAAGACTCGGAAGACTACTCTACTTCATCCTCCCCGAGTGCAAGGAGCTCGAGACAGACTTCTTCCTCCCTCTCCAGCGCCGCCATGATGCTGCCGAAACGAGCGCTCGCGACAGCCCGCCGGCCACGAACCCACATGTACAGGCTACCCAACCGAATCATTCGATACCTCTGCTTTGGTCTGCTCACCTTCATATTGGTCATGATCATGTCCTTAGCGCGCGCAAGTCACACCGAAAACAAGATGATTATGGAGGGCAAGTTGGCGAAGAAGCCGGACCCTCCGCCCGTGTGGGAGTCCTTCAACTTCCTCCAAAGATACTATGGAGGTATCAGGTCAATTGCGCCCCCGGGCAAGTACATTCCGACTTACCCTCGATCTGAGGATGAGGCCCCCCTGGACCAGCTTGACATCAATACAACTGCCACTGCGACCCGTGAGGATGGCATTGACGATGCGATGAGACGGACCTTGCCCAAAAGCAAGATGTTCCTCGACCACCCTGATGCCGTCTTCAACACTAAGCCCGAGAAGATTACCGAGTGTTTCATCGACAAGGACAACAAGGTTCGCGTTCCTCCGATTCGATACTTTGACGGACGTCCGCAAGGATTCCCTCAGCACGTTGAAGGATCTTACGAGCTCCTGAACCTTCCTGAGAATATCTGCTACGAACGCTTCGGCCGCTACGGCCCTTATGGCTTCGGATATTCTGTTACCGCTGGGGGTCTTGGCGTAGGAGAACATGGTGAGAATGAAGGCTCTGAGGACGTTTGGGAGCAGACTTCCAAGGTTGATTGGCGTAAAGTCAACTGGGCCGATGCTCAGCAACGTTGCTACCAGTCCAATGCTCACAGGTTCAAGCCGATGCCGCCCAAGACCCCGACCGCGCGCGGCTTCTACATCGACGAGCCCGTTCAGAATGCAACCTTGGTTACACGCGATCCCCTCGACACCCTGGAACCCAATGCTAAGCCTGCCCAAGACGGCAAGATCGAACAAGAGGCCGGTGGCAAGCCCGCCAGCGAGCAGCAAAAGCCTGAGGAGAAGGACGCTCGTACTGCAGTGGTGATCCGCGTTTGGGACGATTACCAATGGCGCGAGGACGACATCATGAATGTTCGATCTATTATCTCTGAGCTGTCTCTTGCCTCCGGCGGTCGTTACGACATACACCTTCTTGTCCAGATCAAGAATGACGCGGCTCACCCTGTCTTCGCTGACCACGAAGTCTACGAGCGCCGCATCAGGGAGCGTATCCCCGAAGAGTTCCGGGGTCTCGTTACGTTGTGGACCGAGACGCAGATGCTATCTCTCTACCAGGGTCTCTTTGACTTATTCACTCGTGGCCCTGACCTGCCGGTTCATGGCGTTTACCGTGGATTGTCCATGGCTATGCAGTACTTCGCTTACCAGCACCCCGAGTACGAATACTTCTGGTCCTGGGAAATGGACATTCGTTATACTGGACACTACTACGATCTTTTTCGCAAGATGGAGAATTGGGCCCAGGAGCAGCCCAGAAAGGGACTTTGGGAGCGTAACGCTCGTTTCTACTTCCCTAATGTCCACGGCTCGTGGGAAGACTTTAGACAGATGGCCCGCGTTCAATCCGAAATGGGCACTGACGGAGCAGACAATATGTGGAAGAATATTCCCAACGGAAAGAGCAAGGACGGCAAGGATCCTACGCAGATAACCCGTGGGGAGAAAACGATCTGGGGCCCCGAGCGTCCCCTCAACGAGGAAGACTGGTTCGAGATCGAGAAGGACCCCAAGCCCCCAACCAGTTACGAGAAGGATAAGTACAAGTGGGGAGTCGGCGAGGAGGCCGATCTCATTTCGTTCAACCCAATCTTCGATCCTGAAGGAACCACTTGGCTCTTGTCGGAGGATATCACTGGATACAACAATAACAACCGCGACGAGCGCATGCCGCCGAGACGAGCGCACATCATCACGGCATCTCGCCTTTCCCGCCGCCTTTTGATGACGATGCACCGCGAGACCGCCTTCAAGAAGCACTTCGCTTTCCCCGAAATGTGGCCTGCCACCGTAGCCTTCCAGCATGGCTACAAGGCCGTGTTCGCCCCTCATCCCATGTACGTGGACAGAGAATGGCCCACGGAATACATGGCCCAAGTCCTCAACGGCGGCAAGAACGGTGCTAGCGGTGGTTCTCGTACTGCTGTTTTCGGCCAGCGTGAGCATAACCTGCGTGGTCTCTCCTGGTTCTACAACTCTGGCTTCGCCCCGAACCTGTACCGCAGATGGCTCGGCCTGAGGGTCAACAATGACGGTGGCGAGGAGTTCGAGAAGAACGAAGACCCTACCAAGGACGGCTCCAGTGTCGGCCAGATGCGTGGTGGCGAGGGTCGCATGTGCTTGCCCCCCATGCTTATCCATCCCGTCAAGGGAGTTGAGTTGCCTGTAGAGGTGATACCCGAGGAAGAGAAGGAAGCAAAGGTACCGGAGTCGGATCCGAATGCATGAAAAAAGCTGGTTCCTATTATCATATATGACGATGATGCGTTGTTTGTTTTCTCGTATTTTTGTTATAAGGGACCTTTTGGGTTCATTCACATGGTATGGCGTCTTGGGGGTTGGCTTGTTGGATTTTCTTTTTGAGGGCCCGCGTGCGAGAGAGAGGACTCGTGTCCATTGTAGGAATGGCATAATGCACTTGGCCGTATACATGATTTATGATATACATAATGACTTTCAGGTTAGAGGGGAGAGTCATGATGGCCACACGATGGCGACCCATAAGAAAGGAATCACAATTCAAACTAGAACTACTTAGCCAAGGCAACGGTGCCCTGAGTGAAGCGACAGGTGTCCGTCTTGTGATCACCTGCCGTTCTGGCAGGTGCTCATTTTGACCGTTGGCGCAATCGCCAGGCAGCTGGAATCCGGCCTCGTTCCGGCTGATGGCACAGCTCATGGTGAGTTGTCTGTCATGATATAAGACACGACACGTCCCTTGGCTGGGACAGTGCTAAACCTTCTTGCTGCCTAGTCCCATTCCACCGTCCGGCCCATGGCTGACGGGCGGGAGGCCCACGGCAACTAGTTGATGTGGGCATACTAATGTGCATCTTTCAGGGGTCCTATTCAAGATCCAGCATAATACGAAGTTGATTTCCATCCGCAGATTCCATGCGTAGGCTCTTTCACTTCCGATTCTGTCTACTCAACTCAGACGAGTGTACCTGATCGAGATGATTTGGCTAAGTTCTCTTTAAGCACTCTTATCATCTGGAAACGTTTCCCTGATCATCGATTCATATGATTATGGTGCACTAAACACGTTTGACAGTGTCTCAAGGAGTCGAAACCGTAGCTATCAAGCTCTCCCGCTATGATTTCCTAGACCTCGAGTCCCCCCCAAACCCCACTTTTTCTCTTTTTTCGTACGCCAGCCCAACATCCCCGACACGGGTATCCGAGGAACGGAGGAAACATCGCTTATACCACCCTCTTGACCTCGAAGAATCTGCGCAACCACCAAACCTGGAAAACGGACTCGCCAACGACGAGACCAATGACGAACAAGTTCCACCACTTGACTCTACTATTGGTGCTCTCGGCGGTGTTTCGGTGGGTGCGCTCACGGACGACGATGTAAGACTGCTCGTCCTTGACCTGGGCGAGAAGTTCTGATAGGTGACGGACTGAAGAGGCATCTTGTTAGGTCAACTGCTCTGAGGAGAAGTTTTAAGAGTTTCATTTTCCGTACCTTCAACTTCGAGGGGATCGGCAGGGACGTCGGTCTCGCTGACATAGACAATACCGTGGACGTTGAAAGAGACCTCCTTGCTGTGGGCACCCCAGTGCTCGTTGCCAAAGCAGTAGGTGTACTTGCCGTCGTGCTTCGCGGTGAAGGAGAAGTCGCCATTGGATACACTCTTGTCGAAGGTCTCGTACTGACCCATGGGGTTCGTGATCTATAATCAATAGCCAAGTCAGCCCATCATGCCCCCCAGTTAGGGCTGGTCATTGCGCGCGCAAATTTCGCGCCTCGAGACCGCCGCAGTCACGTTGTTGTCCCTCATACCCAGAAGTCAATGTCCAAGTTGCCAGCGCTGCCAAACTCGCGGTCGCCGACCTGAAAGGTGACCGTCATTTTATCATCACGGTGCAGCGACTCATGGAAGCATTCGCGACCGTGGGCGGGTAGCTGGATGTTGTGGGCCAGTGCCGAGTGAACGAAGCCAGCTGCGAGGAGCAGCTTGGCTACCGAAGGCAACATGACGGGCAGCGGGAGCTTGCTTGGAAGCAACGCTAGGGGGCGGAGGCGTATGAGAGGCTCCGGATCGTTGTGATGACCGGCAGGATGTCAGACTACCGTAGAGTCACGAAATACTCGAGGGTCGCGACAGCTTCAGGCAGACAGGCAAGGCTACGAGAGAAGCAAAAGGAGCGACGTTGGTTTTGTCCAGGCTGTTCTCTAGATCGGTCCCTGCGGGTGATCCCTGTTCCTTGAAGTCTGGACACTTTGGCGAAGTTTGGCTGGATTGAGGCTGATCCAAAATGAGCTTAGTGCGATTGGAATGATAAGCAGGACCGAATATTTTCCGGCACAAGACTCTTCCGTCCCTCAAGCAGCGGGAACGTGAGAGAGGACCCCTGCACGTGATGCGGATACTCGATACTTCAGAAGGGTCTTTGGTGGCCGAAAGGCGCTGGAATAGAGAGTGGCCCGTGGTTGAGGCGGGCTTCAGCAGCAGCATGCAACGAAGACACCTCAGGTGCCCCCCCTTAGCTTGCAGCAGCGCTAGAGGTACCTTGGCAGTTGACAGACCACACAAATTCGCAGTTCTGGGGGTGGCGTCCGTTTGTAGCGGTGGTCAAGAGTGGGGCATCAGAGTTTGAAAAACATGGCCTTTCTGGCTCCTAAAATCACCACCAACCTCGCCGAGCCGAACTTATCTTACCAAAGGCCACCCCCTCTATTCCACCTAAATCTCTCGACACTTTGACTGTCTCTCCCCTTCACCGACAATCACGCCCACGACAACTGCCACCAAAGAGCATCCCATCGCCGCCGCGAGCCGTCGCGAAGAAGTGAGTTGAACCAGTTTCCTATCCTCTGCGGTCTAGTTCGATTTTGACTTTGATGTTCTCTACCCATTTCCATCCGTCGTGTCATCATCTACTTTGTTTCTGGTACTCGGTTTCCCATTCCCCTTTCCCACCCCCTCGGCCAAAGTTGCTCTTAAGCGCGTGCCTGCATCGGTCTGGTCTGGACACGACACCTCAGGAATACACCACCGTACGCACGCCGCCGAAGAGTGAAAGCAGCAGCCCACCATACGGGCCCCCAACTCATTATCCCTATCCCTCCCTCCACGTCGCCTGTCCACATCCACTTCTTCTATCCCGCTATCTCGTCCATTTGCGAATTGCGGCAGCCTTAACCTCAACATCGAACTTGAAACTCAACATTCATCCCGATCCCCTTCGCCTTCAGTGTCAGCAGCGCCATCAGGCATACTGTCGTCAGTGACCTGTCCTCGCACTATCTGTCCTCTCGGGCACGTCTTTTGTTCTTATATCCCGCCCGCACTTGCCATTCTCGACGTCACCGCAATAAAATTAACTTACCTCTACCGATTTGGATGATCGCGCTTACATTTTTTTGAATCTCCAGATTAATTCTTCCACCCCGTCTGCCCAATCCATCCGACACTTAGACATACACCGCAGTCCAAATCGCAACCATGGGTCTCGCGTTTTCCAAGATCTTCGACAAGCTTTGGGGGAAGAAGGAGATGAGAATTTTGATGGTCGGTCTTGACGCCGCCGGAAAGACTACGATTCTCTACAAGCTCAAGCTCGGTGAAATTGTCACGACCATTCCCACCATCGGTACGCCTGCCCAACAACTGCCCCCCAAACCGCCCGCCGCCCTTCCCCGTGTCCTCATCGAAAGTGGCGTTCCCGCCCGACGTCGCTACCCCTCAACCCAATTCCACACTTGATGGAAGAAAGACTTCCAGCGCTGACGCGAGCATCATCCAGGTTTCAACGTCGAGACCGTTGAATACAAGAACATTCAGTTCACCGTGTGGGACGTCGGTGGTCAGGACAAGATCCGTCCTCTCTGGAGACATTACTTTCAGAACACCCAGGGTATCATCTTCGTCGTCGACAGCAACGATCGGGACCGTATCGTCGAGGCCCGTGAGGAGCTCCAGCGCATGCTCAACGAGGACGAGCTGCGGGATGCCATTCTCCTGGTCTTCGCCAACAAGCAAGATTTGCCTGTATGTTTCTTCCCAAAGCCTGATGATCCGAAGCACGCGACTAATCAATCCGTTATAGAACGCCATGAACGCCGCCGAGATCACAGACAAGCTTGGACTTCACAGCCTGAGACAACGCGCCTGGGTATGTTTCCATCTTGCGCCTTCTCTCTTCCACCATGCTGATCCCCTCGATAGTACATCCAGTCCACCTGCGCCACCTCCGGTGATGGTCTCTACGAGGGTCTCGAGTGGCTTGCCACTACCCTGCGTAAGGCGGGACACCAGTAAAAGACGCGAAGAGAAGCCAGACGAACTCCATCTCTTCTGCTCATATCTCACGTCATCCCTGCTGCGGTTGTAATTCGCAAAGCTACCGGTCACAAGGCAATCGAATAGTCCATAACTCATTTATCGCATTCTCTCACTCCGTCTAACCCATCCCCTCCTCCCCGTTGTGGTCCTCCCTGACATCTCCTGAGCCACGTTTCCACGGCATTCTCTCGACGCAGCAAGCACACATTCTGGTCTCAAAAGGACAGGTTTCGTTTTGGAAGAAAGGGGGCGTCTCGGGTTGGGAAATCTGTACAGTCCACACGCACACGCAGCAACTCTACACGGGTTCTCCGACCAAATGCAACGGAGAAGCCTTACCATGAATCTTTGGCTTTTTCCGCCTTCTTTTCGATGCGAATCTCATGAAGTGGTGTTTGCTTTTCCCTTGTATCTGGTGTTATACGGCTCTCCATGCCATTCTCGGTGGGAAATGGGTATGTTACAGAGTGTCTCGACAAACGCGCTTTACTACTGGCTGAATTCCTCAGGGGTTCATTTATGCCTGCCAGACTTTGCCTTCGGGTCTGCCGTCTTGTTAGGTTTTGAAAGCGGTTCAGGTAGTTCTAGCCGTGAGTTGGGAAAACATCGTTTAGACTTGCAATCGCTATGAGTATCCTAGGCCAATCCTAGTTTGCTAGCTTGGCTCCGTCCTATCTAAGTATGTGTGACGTCCCACGCGGCTCTTATGAACAATCTAGATTCTGAATAAAGTGTAAATTCACAAACGTACCAAACTCCCTGTGCAGTCTGCACTCGCAACTACGCATGTTGTGGATATCCACCGGACACAGGGATGATGGCAGAAGGTTCGAAGAGAACAAATGTATCAAAACTAGAAATTGGGTGGGTATAAGTGCACGAGCGTTATGGGTTTGGAACATAGGTTTAATGATTGACTCATTATTCATTTCAGGTACACACGATTTTCTCAAGTGGTGATACAGATGCTGGTTTTGGTACATTTTGTGAGGGGCGAACTATTGAATTCGAAACATCAAAACGCCTCTGCTCCTGGGAATGCAAAATAAATAAGAAAAAAACTTGCAGAATCGTCGTATGTCATGATGTGAGGAGAATTGTTTTAAGCCTTCGCCTCGGCAGCTCCAGTGACCTCGAGACCAGAGTTATCCTGCTTGATCGAGACAACGGCCGTCTCGCCGTTTCGCAGCTCGCCGCGGATGATTTTATCGGCGAGGCCGTTGCCGATTTCATTGGTGATGAGGCGGTTGAGCGGTCTGGCTCCGTACTTGGGGTCGTAGCCACGCTCGGCCAGCCAGTCGCGCACCTCGTTAGGGACGTCGAGTAGAATGCGCTTGTCTTCGAGACGGCTCTGGAGCTCCTTGAGGCGGATGTCTACGATGTCGCGGATGGCGGCAAGGGCGAGACGCTTGAAGATGATGAAGGAGTCGATGCGGTTGAGGAACTCGGGCGGGTAGTTTGCGGCTACAATGTCCATGACGGCCTTGCGGACGTCGGGGTCAATGTCGCCGTCGGACATCTCCTTGTACGGGTGAGACGGGTCCGCGCCGACGAGGATGTCGGCGCCGAGGTTGGATGTCAGGACGATGATGGTGTTGCGGAAATCGACCTTGTGACCTTGAGCATCCGTGAGGTATCCCTCGTCGAGAACCTGGAGGAGCAGTGCCGAGATGTCACGGTGTGCCTTCTCGAACTCGTCGAAGAGCAGGACGGCGTACGGCTTGCGACGTACGGCTTCGGTAAGCTGGCCGGCGTCCTCGTAGCCGACGTAGCCCGACGGCGCGCCGATGAGACGGGAGATGGTGTGCTTTTCCTGGAATTCACTCATGTCGAAGCGGACGACGGCGGATTCGGTGGAGAAGAGGAAGCCTGCCAGCTTCTTGCAGAGCTCCGTCTTGCCGACGCCGGTAGGTCCAAGGAAGAAGAAGGAGGCGGTTGGACGATTCTCTCCGCTGAGTCCGGCACGCTGGAGGCGCACGGCGTTGGAAACTGCTCTGATGGCCTCGTCTTGGCCCTTGACGGCCTGGCGAAGGGTGTCCTCCATGTGGACTAGCTTCTCGATGTGACCAGAGGTAAGCTTGGAGATGGGAATGCCGGTAACCCTGGAGACGACCGCCGCGATATCATCAGCGGTGACCGCGTCATGGATGAGAGTACCGTTCTGCTTTTCGCCCTCCTTGGGGATCTTGGCCTCGAGGGAAGGGATAACGCTGTACCTCAACTCCGAAGCACGTCCGAAGTTGCCTTCTCTCTGGGCCTGGTCAAGCTCAATCCTAGCCTTGTCGAGATCCTCTTGAGTCTTCTTGACAGCTTCGATCTCGGCACGTTCGGCCTCCCAACGCTTGGTGAGCCCGGCAATCTCGTCCTCGTACCTCTTGAGATCGGCCTGCAGCTTTTCCCGGCGTTCTTGACTGGCCACATCCTTTTCCTTTCGCAAGCTTTCCAACTCGATCTGAATGGTCATGATCTTTTGGTCGAGAGCCATGATGTCCTCGGGCTTTGATTCGTGTTGAAGCTTAAGGTGACTGGCGGCTTCATCCATGAGGTCTATAGCCTTGTCCGGGAGAAATCGGTCGGTGATGTAACGGTTAGAGTATGTAGCCGCAGCAACCAAAGCACCATCAGTGATGCGGACACCGTGGTGGACTTCATACTTGTCCTTGATGCCGCGGAGAATGCTGATGGTGTCTTGGACGGTGGGCTCGTTGACAATGATCGGTTGAAATCTGCGTGCTAGCGCGACATCCTTCTCAATCTGGCGGTACTCTTCCATAGTAGTGGCACCGCAGCATTGCAGTTCGCCTCGGGCGAGTGCTGGCTTCAGCAGGTTGCTCGCATCGATCGAGCCCTCGGCCTTGCCGAGACCAAGAAGAGTGTGTAATTCATCAATGAAGAGGATGACTTCGCCCTCGGCCTGCTGGACTTCCGTTAAGACCTTCTTAAGTCTCTCCTCAAAATCACCTCTGAACTTGGCGCCCGCAATGAGAGAACCGAGATCAAGAGCAATAACACGCTTGTTCTTGATGCTCTCGGGAACGTCGCCGCGTACGATTCTCAACGCAAGGCCTTCGAGGATAGCCGTTTTTCCCGTGCCGGCCTTTCCAATCACAACGGGGTTGTTTTTCGTTCGCCTTGACAGAATTTGAATTGTCCTTTGGATTTCAGCATCACGGCCGATGACAGGGTCCAGCTTTCCGTCCTTGGCCTTGGCCGTGAGGTCGATTCCGAACTGCTCAAGTGCAGGCTTTTCGGGCTCGCCACCCATGTTCATGCGGTGGGTGCCGCCTGGAGGATGAGGTCTGCCATTGGCATATGTCCGGATCGCTAATGTTGGTGGAACTCTGGTGCTCCTCAACGCGGATTCGTTGACAAGTGCGCGTGATATTAGTCGTGCAGGTCTCGGTGTTGTTGACCCGACGAAACGCCGGGCTGATGAGATGAGTTGCCTTCTGGATTGCATTGTCTTTGCCGCAGTTATACAATCTCGCGAGCCAAAGAAATTGACAGAACAGTAAAAATGATCTTCAGGAGTATCACAAGAAAAAGAGGCTACTCTAAATACCCTATGACCTAGAGCTTCGTGGTGTCACTTCGCGAAGACTTCGCAGGCACTTTCTCGCAGGTTCGGCGCAGGCCAGGATGCTAGGGAAGCTTTATCTTATCACCACGGGGTCCACCTTAAAGAGAGCCTAGGCCACCAGCGGGCTTTGTCAAAGGCCTTTTAGTGACGGGGTACTCTGGAGGTCCCACAAGTGTATGGCAGGGCTCGGAAAAACTCTTTTTACTTTCCAGGTTACCACCAAAGGTGCTGACTGACCGCCTACCCTACCCAATCAACCGAATCAGGTTAGACTGGGTAACCGAACCCTCTCAGTGCGCACATCGGATTTTCATTTTCATACCAGCCCTCGATCCTCCGACCGAACGCGAACATACAACAACCTTCTTTTTCGTTTCCCTATTCCCGCTAACCACCAGCAGCCGCCTCACGAGGACCGAAAGCAATCATGTCGGCGAAGACGGAATCCACGACCAAGAAGTTCGGCTCGTCCACTCGGGTCGTCCCCGCCCCCTCCCAGAAGGCGCAGAAGTGGTACAACGCCGACGATGAGCCCGAGGCCAAGAAGGTGAGTCTTGTTCGCAGCGAGGAAGCGTCTTATGTAATTTCGTATGGTATCGAAACGATCGTTGTCGCGGAGGATTGAGACACGGGTCACGAGCGAGTCTTGGGGTCATCGGGGGAAATCGCAATCCACAATCTCGCGCGCAAATCAGCAATCTCGAAAACAGTCGCACAACCCGAGCACCGAAGAGGAACACAACTATCCCACACATTTCGACGCAAGGCGCTAAGGCGAAGTCAACAACTGCAAGATTCGAGGAGGGGAATTCAGCGCTCGTGACCTGGACAACAACGCGCCGATATCAAGTCGACAGATCACCAGATTGAAGATGATACTGACGACATGCCACTGTAGGTCCGCAAGGCCGTCCGCCCCTGGGCTCCTCGCAAGTCTCTCCAGCCCGGTACCGTTCTGATCCTCCTCGCCGGTCGCTTCCGCGGCAAGCGCGTCGTCCTCCTAAAGACCCTCGACCAGGGTGTCCTCCTCGTCACCGGCCCCTTCAAGATAAACGGTGTCCCCCTCCGCCGCGTCAACTCCCGCTACGTCATCGCCACATCCTACAAGGTCGACGTCTCTGGCCTTGACCAGAAGAAGGTTGAGGAGATCTCGCAACCCAAGTACTTCACCGCCGACAAGGCCAAGGCCAAGTCTGGCGAGGAGGCGTTCTTCAAGCAGGGAGAGAAGCCCCAGGTACGTTTTTGAAAGGACGCATTTGGGTACATGGGTTTGGAAAAAGGGATATTAATACTAACTGGATCGTGCGTTTACAGAAGAAGGAGGTCAACAGCAGCCGTGCTGCTGACCAGAAGGCCGTCGACAAGGCTCTGATCGCCAGCATCAAGAAGGTTGAGTTCCTTCCTTCCTACCTGGCGAGCTCCTTCAGCCTGCGCAAGGGTGACAAGCCCCACGAGATGACCTGGTAAACTCCTCTTGTGTTTGGAAAGTTTGTCGGGAAATCACAACAAAAATGTGGCGGTGATAGTCTTCGTTTTCGTTGCGCGCGGTGCGGAAACGGTAACGGGGTGGGAAGAAAAGAACACAAAAACTCGGAGTCGGATGGAAAATCACACACTCGGGTTGATGTTGTTGTAGACGAAGAACTTATGGCTACGGGCTGGGCTGGTTTTGCCAATTGCATTTGGAAGTACGACGGCATCGGTCACATTTGGCGTCTGTAATGAGGTTCTTCAAATCCAACATAAAGAAAGATGAAATCTGGTCCACAACACGCACACACAGACGCATACCAATCCAAGCGGCGAAAAGTAAACAAAAAAAGAAAGTCATGTCTCCATTTGGTCACGGATTGCGGCGTATATGGCGGACAGCACTCCGAGTGTAGGCTCTCGATTCAATGTTCTCATGCGCCCCTTTTCTTAGTGGCATTGGTATTAGTTTCTTGTTATTAGATGGTGATGTCACGGCCCTTTTCCATTCAAGAGCACCCATTTGCCGAGGGCTCCATCACAACCTGGCTGTCGCCGTCTTCGGCTCCGAGGGCCGGCCTACAGGGTCCTTGGAAAACATTAGCATATGTGACGATACGATACAGAGGCAGAGAAGTTGAGGAGGACGGCGGAAATGAGGGCAACTCACGGCACAAACACGACTGAAATCAATCCTCGCGTTGGAAAGTGAGCCAAGTCACAACTCGCGATCGGCCCAGCTCTGGATCATGCCAGCCGGGGACGCCTCGTAGTGCTTGATGCTGACCTTGCCGGAAGCCTCGTCGACAGAGGTGTTTGCCTGCACGAAGACCTTGCGGGGTTGCTTGTTCTTCAGGACGATATCTCTGACCTTAGTGCCCCAGAAGTCCATGTCGACGTTGGTCATCTGCTTGTAAAAGGCGATGCCGTTCTCAACGTCGGCGGTAGACTTGTAGACGTGGAGCTTCTGGAGGTACTTGCCGACGGCTGTGAACTTGTGGTTAGCGTTTTCTGTATCTTGCTTCGCTGTGAAATGACATTGAGGGGTTATTACCATCACGACCAGTCGTCAGAATCTTGGAGCGATCGAGCTTGATCTCCAAGTCGGACAAGTCGTCTTTCTTGTACTCGAGCTTGCAGAAGTCGTTGCCAGCTTGCAGGAAACACTATGAGCAGTTAGAAATACTCGATGTTCACTTTTTACGCTAGGCACAGAAAGAAACAAGTGACAGTGACCAAGTATCACAGTGACAATCAGGGGCACTTACTTGAAGGATTGAAAAGCGAGCCTGGGAGTGGGCTTGGCCCCATTTCTGACTCTTCGGATCCCACATCTCCAAAGAAACCAGACCAGCGCGCGCCATCTGCAGGTAAGCAGCGTACAAGACATTGCCAGCCTCGTTGTTGATGTCCGTGGCGCCGTCGCCGAAGCCGAAAATCTTCAGGACGGGAAATTCGCAACCCAGGTACATGGCGACGAGTTCAGCGCGGCATTCCTCGTACGAGGCAGCAATGCTACCGAACACCGAGCCCCAAGTCTGACCGGGCTTGTACCACGTAGTGATAGGCTTATTGTTCAACGGGCTGACGGGCGGGTTCTCCTTGTCGAAGTTGTAGGTTCCGGGCGAAGTCTCCTGAAGAAGCTTGCCGCAGCCGTGGCCAGTGAGCTCATGCAAGCCCACCTGAACTTCGAAAGCCGCGTCTCTGTACTTCTGATACAGCTCTAAGTCGGCGTCCGAGATGAAGGGGATCTTCTCGTTGGGCGCCTTAGCGCTAAGAACGTTGCCAAGCGAGACGTTCTTGAAGCCCTCGGTCTGTCTAATGTCGTCGTAGTTGGGAATGTTGATACCAGCGGGAATACCTGAACCAGCGAAGGTCAGAACCTCAAGGGAGGTAAAGTCGGGAGACAAAAACTTGTCTTTTTCGAATTCCTTGCCCCAGGGGAGGAGAGGGATCAACTTCGGCGCGGAGGAGACAAGTTCGCCGAAGGCGCGAGTGCGCTCGAGGTTGACGACCGAGGCGAAACCCTCCCACTCGCCACGAATGCCAGCGGGGTCTCTGTACGTCTCCACGAAACCCAGGTCACTCTCAACCATGGGACCCTTATCCCGAATCCAGTACCTCTGGCTGTCCTTGAATGCCTCAAGTGATCCCGTAGTGAACGATTTAGCGTAGGCTTCGTGCATTTTCTTTTGAGTATCGTTGTCGCTGTTGTCGCCGGCCTTCTTGATGTATTCCGCGGCTTTCTTCATCTCTGCGGAATGATCACCGTACACCAGCTTGATGGTTTTGCCCTTCAGAGGACCTTCCTCAATCAAAAATTCGGTCTCCTTACCGATGTCGCCGCCTAGCTCAGGAACGCTGGTTACGGTCGAGGCGATGAGTATCTCGAATACATTGCCGTCTTGGGACTTGCGAAGTCGAGTGTTTTCAGGGAGGAGGCCCTTCTTCTCCATCCAACAAGAGATGGCATCAATCTCGGCCTGCGTGATGTGAGGGGAGTCGGGGTAGTAAGTCGTGAGATGCCCCTTGTCAGGGTAACCAAGGTGCATCAAGCCGGGCTTATTCGCGCTGAAGATACCGCCACTCGTCGCCTTGTAAAACCGGTCAGCCTCAGGCGAGGTGGCTGCCAAAGCCGCGAAAGTCTTCTCCTCTGCCCTCGGGATAAACTTGGAGTCGCCGAAGCTCTTATAGTTGCCATTATTGCCCAGGAATTGGGCGGCATATTCCAGGAAGTGAGTCAATTGAGTCTCGTCAACGCCAGCCTTTTTGGCAAGAGCATTCCAATCACCGCCACCTGCCTTGTGGAGGGCAATAATGAAGTCGTAGATGGGCTCCGACTCGGGAGATATCTGCCTGAGAACGATGCGAGTACCGGCGAAGGAGGCTCTAGGACGTTACTTTAGTCTTGCCTGAACCCCATAAAAGCTTGGAACATACACCTCGGACCGGCCGGTTTGTGCTGGAACGTCACACGAGCGTTTGGGGGAATTGCCTATTCTTACTTGCTGATGAAATGCGCGTAGCGTTTCTGCTTGTCGGTGAGGGGCTCAAAGTGCTTCTCGATCTCGAGCCTGACAACGCTGGGCGGCGCGTCGGCGAGGTAGTGAGTGAGCTCCTGGGCGTTCATTATGGAATAAAATCTCTGCCAGGATGACTGGTTGAGTGAAGTGGTGAAACAAGTCTTGGGTTTGACGACGGTCCTCAGAGAGGTATGAAGAGAAGGAGAACTAGCCGAAAAAGTGGTCAGCCTTTGGAGGGCGGAAATGGATGAAACCCGCATAAGGAGTCGAGATGGTGCCGCAGCTGGTCATTGGCTCTCATGTGGCCGCTGGATGAGGCAGGCAAAGCTTGCGGCGTGTCTGAACACGCAACCTAATGAGTCCGTTCTCACAAGAGGGGTTTCCCCGCAATAAGCCACATAGGCCTACTCAAAACGGAAGGCGGCAGAGAGCTTCAGCCACTATGAGGGGCATCTCAGGGCACTTTTGGGAACCTTTGTAAATGAACGGGGCCTGGCTTAATCAGTAAGAATCAGAAAGAGAAGGCGGTCCAACGAAGCGAGGAAATAAGTGACGCGCAATGCCGCGCGAGAACATTCCACTACTATTGAATGGGTCCATGGCATTTTTTTCCGCACCGTTGCTGAGGCTGACCTCTTTCGCGTGGAATTTGTTGGGGCTAATAAAACCATGTCGTCTCTTTAAAGTTGAAGTCAGAACCACGCAGCATTTGATGGTTAGCTGATAGGCGCACTCGCAGCCCATATACCCCTACTTGTCTGATATTGCAGCTGATTCGTCGGTACGTGTGCGCTCCTCCCAGTAGGTAACAATCAATTTCTTCTGGACGCAACCTGTGTTATACTCGTTTGCCGCATGCGCCTCTGTGGTTGTTGCTGCCGTTCTCGTCTTCATACCTTCATTGTTACTGTCGTCGAGCAAGTATGACTCCAAGCAGATTCCGAGGATGGCAGTAGTAGCAGCAAATATGAGAGTATCTAGGATCCTGACAGCGTTAGAAGCATGTAGTGCGGTCAAGCCCGAGATGTATCAAGTAGCTGTAAGAATCTCATCGACGCCAAATTGCTCGAATTCTTGGGTTTCATTGTCATTCACCTAGACGGAGCATAACGGTAGGAACTTGCCGAGGACATTGTTCACTCGATGTGAAGTCCAGAAGAAGACTGAGCTGCTGCTCATCGCGTAGGTGACTATACGGTAAACTAGCTGACGCTCATCCTACCTACCGACTGCTCACCGAGGTTTCAATGCCCCACACATTGGCAGGCTTGAAGCTGAAAAGTGATGGAATAAGTGGACTTTCGACTGTCGTCTTGCTGCCCGGAACATGATATTTCTTCCCCTCTTCCACAATGAGGTTGCATGGCCTTAATATGGTGAGCACAGTTAGTTACTTGTTGAATCTGATCGGACGCAGTGATCAGGCAACAAAAACCGGTATCACCCGGGGAAGACGACGTGTCTTTCCATCCTCGGTGCCGTCTGCTCACAGAGATGGTCCAGCATGCGTCTCGCAACGCGGGCCTGTTCCGTACCCTTGTCTACGGGGCTCAAGAGCCAATGGGGTATTTCGCAACCTGCCACGCAGCGCGAGCTGCAGAACGCTCTGCAAAGGGTGGTCTGCAGATGGTCCAAAGTCAGGTCCAGATTAATGGTATGTGACATGGATTGCCGTTATCCCTGCCGCTCGCTAGAAGAGTTCGATCCTGTCTTGTTCTCCGTGGGAAGGTATCATCTCAATAGACAGGCGAGAAGGCAGGCGAGCGGCCGATGGTGACATGGGCGGTCTTCAGTAGCTATCATCGAGCTTGCGAAGAAGCCGCCCAGAACCCCGCAAGCCTTGGTCTCGAGCGGAATTCAACGGCTTGGAGATGATTATTCGCAACGTTTGTTACCTGGCCACATGGCTTGGTGTGTGGTGGTATGCAGATGATGTAGGGGGAAATTAACGAATGGGATATGCGCACATCGCCAGGTCAGCAGATCCCCTGTGGTTGCTTTCACGGCTCTCATTCATCCAGCGGTGGTGGTGGTCGTGAAAAATCGCCCCGCGCCATCTACGGACGGGTCGGGACGCAATGTCCGCGCCAAAGACTGCTTGCTGGCCACGTTGTCTTTGTCAGATGGTTTTCTGGACATGCTGTGCAACTCATTCCGTCATCCTCTCCATGATGGGCTGCAGAAGACGTTGAGCAGCGGCGTCATATTCACTGCGGGCTGCATGGGGCGTGAGTCCATCCGCCGCTGAAGACGAGATGTTAAAATCAACTGGGAGGAGGAGCCGGCGTCTGCTGCGGGGAGTCTTGAATTTCGCCGAGTTCTCGCCCGGGGAAGCAGTAACGCTTCCGGAGTTCCCGCTGTTCGGACCATTAGCCTTGGCACCTTCGAAACCGAACTCAGTGACTGGAACATGCGAGGATTAAAGGACAGCAAATCGACCAAGGGCGGCAAGGCAGATTGCAGGGCGGCCTGGAGATCGGCAAGTGTGCGTTGGTTTTTGGGGTTCAGTGCTCGCAGAAGCCACCGAGGACGACGACAACAACGTGAACGCTGATGTATCAGTTCAAAAGCCGAGCCGACGGTTAATGGAGACGGCCCATACTGATCAATCAGCCAATTCGCAATACCAGCGAAGGAGCGGGGCACTGGGAAGAAAGTTATGCTTCATCCTAAGAGCGGTGAGAAGCTGACGAACAATTTGAGCCTAAGGAGTGCGCCTGCGTACCGAGTACAGTGAAATACATCACTGAACTTCCCAGGCGGAAAGTGAGAAGAAGGCCATCCCTGTCCGCTCGCGTGTCGTCTCCCCTGACCATTAGGCTGGGTTCATTGTTGGGTACTTCTTAGTACTTTGGCAGGGAGTAATCTGGAGAAAGCGGTAGAATATACTCCATAGAGGACTCGAGGAGGGGATAAGTGTTGAATCATACGGTATAGGGTGCAAAAGTGACTGAAAATTAATATATAACTATCCTAAGAACTCTATATATAGATCCGGGCGGAATTTATACTTAAAACTAGCTAACATAGATATTACCTAATTTAGCTAGATTTCGCACTACTTTTATATATATATTATACTCTTATTATACGCGCCTAGGGGGTTAATTTACATACCCCTTTAGTTTTAATATAATATAATATAACTAGCTAACTTTACTAATTAATACTAGATCGCTTAAATCTAATATATTTAAAATTATCTAATACTTCGTTTTAATTATCTTAAACGCTCCTATATACTTATATATACTTATATATATATATATATATATATATTATATATATATAAGTATCTAATATAGCTTATAATAATCCCTTATAATACTTTTTTCTATTCTTAAGTTTCTAGTTAGTAAGCTATTTAAGAGGTTAGCCCTAGTCCCCTTAATAGTAATACTTATAAGGGTATAATTAAGAGTATTTATAATATCCTAGGGATTATACCCTCGCTATTATCCTCTATTATTATCCTTATAATATTATAAAGTTATTTAAATAATAGCTAAGTAGCTTAAGGTATTATTATCCCTTCCCTTAATTCCCTATTCCCTTATATTATAAGCTTCTTTACTTAAGGCTTTATAATAATAAGGAGGTCTTACGAGAGTTAAATTACTAAAGAGGAGAGGCTTCTAAGGAGTTAGGTATCTTCTCTCTTATAGTTAATAGCTAGGTTAATCCCTTTATTAGTTTTATATATATTAGTATTTAAAGAGAGCGAGGGAAAGTATAATAATAAAGTCTAAATTATTAATAATATTAAGTTAGGTTAGAAGGTAGCTAGCAAGATAGGAATGATATAAGAAGCTAATAAAGTAAGTTATATAATAAGTTATACAACTACTTACTAGGTCTTAGTTATTCTAACCTAGGCTATAGATCTAAAGCTAGATCTAGCTTACTAGGTAAGTAGGAGTCTCCTATCTACTACATAAGTAGGTAAATGTTCCTATACTAATAGTTTTTCTTTTATACTAGTAATTATTTAATAAGCCTATCTAATTATATAAATTAAAATAATAAATTAGAAGCTATTATTAGCTTCTAAATAAAGCGAAAAGTAGCTAGTTTTAGCTATAATCCTATCCTTCTAAAATACCTATTATTACGCTATTATTATACTATTATTATACTAATCCTTCTATTATTTATATTACCTATTCTTTTATATAAATTATTAACTTATTCCTATTAATAAGGGAGTATAATACTCTATTAGGTATTACCTTTATTAGTATATTAGCGGGGTTATCTTTATTATTAACTTATTAGATCTTAAATAGCTTATAGCGCTTATATAACTAATAGAGAGCTATTATATTAATGATAAGCCTCTTTTCCTTTATAATACTAAGTTTAACTAGATATTTATATAATAAGTATAAGTTAGTATATATTACTATAGGGATAGAGTTAGTAATATTAAGCTTAGTAGTGACCTATTCGAGGGTTAAAGTAATAATAAAAGTGAGGTTAGCGCTAGTAACTATAGCGTAGATCTCTAAGGCTAATATACTACAAGTAACTTATTTATACTTAGTAAAGCTATAATAGATAATATCACTATTAATTATAAAGGTTATGTTATTTGTTATTTTATTAGTAAATATAATAATATAACCTAATTATAATATAAGGTCTTAATTGTTAGTAAATAATCTATCTATAAATATAAGTAATTTAATAGTAAGTAGTAATAATATAAGGGACTGGATACCCAGAGCGGAGAAGCTAGAGACGCCTCAGCTAGTATAGGCCAAAGGGATAGAGAGGCCTATAGGTCTAGGGTATAGAACCCTTATAGCAAAGACCTAGCGAATACTCGCTAAAGGCTAGAAATAAGGGATCTTAGAAGAAGCAAGCAAAAGTAATATAATAATACTAATTCTACTTTTTAAATACTTCTACTATTAGTTTAACCTAACTATAGCTCTTAGCCCCTCAATACCTTTATAATTCTTTTACTTCTACCCTGCTTTAGGAAAGTTAGTAATAATAATAATACTATATACCTAAGTAATACCTACTAATTAGGCTAAAGAACTTATGCTTAATATTCGCTAAGAGCGGAGCGAAATAGCCTATATAAACCTATATAAAGAAGCTAACCCAAGCGAGCAATTAGAGGATAATACGAGCTAATAAGAAGAGGTAAGAAGCTATGCTTCGAGCGAGGCTAGGGGCCCTAAAGAGAATACGCTACTTATATTAAATACTTGCTATATAGATAATAAGTATATATAGGAAAATAGGGAATATAAAACCCCTTCCTATAGACTAGATAGGCTAATAAGCTAGATATCTATAGCTATAGCTAATAGGCTAGCCTAAGCTAGAAGGCTAGATAAAGCAACTAGCTAAGTACTAATATAATAGATTATAACTATAATAGCTAACTAATAGGAGCTAATTGCTATTATATTAAGTAACTAAGCTCCTGCTAAGCGATCGCCTAAGGTTTATAAAAAAACCCCTGAATTATAATATAGCGCGCCTTATTAGTAAATCTACTAGTATAATAAGAGAAGATTAGCTCGTTATAATTAAAGAGGCTTATAAGTACTACCCTAGCTGCTCTAATAGCTAGTATATCTAGTAGGCTTTGAGTATAATAGAGCATACCCTATAAATAGAATAGTAGAATTATTAGCAAATGCTTATAAACGAGTTAGGGAACTAGATAGACCCTAAATAGGAAGACTTTAGAATTTTTATAAGAGGGTAGTATATTATACCCGAGCTCTAAGAATAGAACTATTATAATACTTTAAAATAGTACTATTAGAAGGATAATAAGAAACTAATTATATATTAGGCTTAATAGGAGTTTATTAACTAAGTACTTAGCGAGCTAAGTATAGGTAATATAAAGGCGTACGCCTTCTTTTAGGGCCTTATTAAGACCCTGAAGGATGAACTCTTTAAATAGGATATTAACTATACTAATATATATATTATTACTCTATATATATAGAGATTATAGGAGATTATAGAAGGGAGATGCGGGGGAATATCCGCTAGCTATTCTAAGTTATATAAGTAACTATACTCAGGCTCTCTAGACTGCCCTTATAAGAGCAGCTTATAACCCCCTAGATTAATAGACTTAAGGGATTGCTACCTAGAGACCCCGTCCTAGAACAACTACTTAGCAGATATTTATATAACGCCTAGCGCTAGTAGTATATCTACTAACTCCCGGGGACCCTAATGCTATAACTATAAGAAGTATAGCTATATCTCCCCTAACTATACTAAAACCTATGCGCAGCTAATAGGTAGTAATTAGAACCTAAACCTAAGACGGGGCGGAATAAGTATAATTATAATACCTAGTATAACTAATACTAAAGACTTAGGAAATAAGTAGGCATAGATATAACCCTAAGGGGTACTACGCTAGAAATTACTTTAGTTCTAGTAGGATAGACTATTAAGGGATAGGTATTAGCGCTCTAAGTATCTAGCGAAGTCGAACTAGAGGTTAATATAGATACTTATATAGTAATAGATATTATATAAGAAGATCTTATTAAGAGGCTCTAACTAAAGGAGGCTACTAGTATTATAGCCCCTAAATTAATAGATTTCTAGGGAAGGCCTATACCTATAAGCAAGGTCTACTAGCTTATATTCTTCCTTATAAATAGTTAGGGTTACTTATAGAAGATTCGCTAGGCTTTTATTATAAGCCCTTACCCTAAAGGAGTAGGAGATATCCTTCTATTTAATAACTTAATAAGATAGGAAGGTATCTATATAAATACCTATATATATACCTAGTTATATAAACCCCTCTCGCTCGCTAAGCTAGAAGTAATTATTTAAGAGATTATAGAGAATAGCTAATAGGCTTATATTATATATCTAATAAGTACTATAAGCTTTAATAAAAAGGATATAGAATCCTTAGGCAAAGATTCGCTAGATAATATATAGGAGAAGAAGATTCCTAGGGAACTTTAAGACTTTATTAATATTTTTAATAAGGAGAACGCAAAGAAAGTTCTAAAGCTAAAAGGAGTAGTATACTATATTAAACTAAAACCTAGCAAGGAACCCCTATATAGACCTATATACCCTATATTAGTAGAGTAGTTATAAACGCTTGCTAAATATATCTAGGATATAAAAGCAGCAGGCTATATATACTACTTAACTAGCTCTATAGGAGCACTAGTGCTATTCATACTTAAGAAGGATAGAAGCCTATAACTATATATAGACTATAATGGATTAAATAAAATTATAATAAAGAACTATTATCCTCTACTACTAATTAGCAAGCTTTTAGATAGACTCGCTAGAATAAAGTTTATTTCTAAGATTAACTTAAGCGAGGTATACTACTAAATTATAATTAATAAAGTAGATAGGTAGAAAATAGTATTTAGAATGCGATATAGGTACTTCGAGTATACTATAATACTATTTAGGCTTATGAATACCCTAGTAACTTTTTAGGCGTATATTTACTAAATACTCGCTAACTTTTTAGATACTTATTATATTATATACCTAGATAATATTCTAATCTACTTAGATATAAGGGAATAATATACTAAGGACCTCTATACTATCCTATGCTACCTAATGGCTACTAAGCTATTTATAAAACTAAAGAAGTATAACTTCTACTAGATAGAAGTAGATTTTATAGGGTTCTATATTACCTAAGATAGTATTAAGATAGACCCGGATAGAGTCTGAGCGGTTACTAAATAGCTAGTACTAAAGTCTTTTAGAGATATCTAAATATTCCTTAGTTTTTATAACTTTTACTATAAGTTTATTATAAGATATTCTTATATTATAGCCCCTATAAATAGCGCGCTTAAAGGAAGCTAGAATAGCATGAAGTTAGAAGCCTTCGCCTAGATAGGGGAGATATAAACTATATTTGAGATACTTCGGAGGGTATTCGCTAAAGCTCTAATATTAAGATATTATAACCTAGTATTAGAAACTAGGGTTAAGACTAATATATCTACTTAAGCAGCATCTAGCATGCTCTTATAGAAGCATAGTATAGTTTAGCACCTAGTAGCCTTCTAGTTAAAGAAGCTCTTAGATATAGAGAGGTGCTAGGTTATAGAGCAATAGGAACTCCTTATTATTATAGAAAGTTTAGATTACTAGGCGTAATACTTATAAAGACTCCCTAAGAAATTCATAGTACTTATAGACTATATAGCGCTAAAAGGAGTGCTCGCTACGCTTCTGCGGGATATTTATAGAAGACTTATATAATAGGTTTACTACTTATTAGCATTTAACTTTGAAATCTAGCATAGGTTGGGGGTTATTAATCTAGTAGATAGACTATTATAACGCCCTAACTATATAATAGAAGATGCTAAGGTGGATAATATACTTCCTACCCTTAGAAAGAAACTTAGGCTTATTAACTAGCTTTTAGTAAAGATTCGCTAGTATATTACTAAGCTTAAAGGAACTATAGCTATTATGAGAACTTATATCTAAGCTATCTAGTAAAGTATATAAGAACCTTGCTAGAGGGCTAGCTCTAAGGTTAAGAGATCCTCACCCTCAAGTTAGCACTACCCTACGATAGGTACTAATAAGCTACTATATATAAGTATATATATTAGCGCTATTACCCGCACGAAAGTATATATAGGTGCTATGCTAATTGCTCCACGAGAGAATAGCAATAGGCTAGAGGACTCAGGGAGAGCTAGGGTTACTATACTAGAATAGTATATCCTACGTATTATAATAAGGGAGCTTATTTAGGATAAAATAACTTATATACTATAACTAGGCGTAGATCTCGAATAGATAGTTAGAGGATTATAAGCTAAAGACCCCTTCTATAGAGATATCGCAGCTAAGGTTCGCTAGGATACTAGGGAATACTAAGGATATTAAGTTAATAAGAATAATATCTTTTAGTTTAGAAGAAGTCTTATTATCCTAGAAGAGGGATCCCTCTATTATAAAATCCTAAAGAACTATTATAATACGCCTAGATTAGGGTATATAGGAGTAAATAAAATAGCTAAGCTAATCTTGCGAAAGTTTTATTAGCTATATTTAATAGAAGATATATAGCAATATATCGCTAAGTACCTACGCTACTAAGGGGTGCGCATACTACGGCATAAGCTATATAAGCTACTATAAATACTAGAACTACTAATATACCTATTCTAATAGATTTCTTTAGACTTCTTAACTAGCTTACTAGAAAGTTACTAAGACGATGGAGTTACTTATAATACGATCCTAGTAATTATATATTAGATAACTAAAATAGCATAGTTCTTAGCGATAACTAAGCAACTAGATGCTATAGGTTTAGCGAGGATCCTATATTAAGAGATCGAGTGCTAATATAGCATACTAGAGGTTATTATTAATAACTAAGATAAACTAATCACTAGCTAGTTCTAGCGAGACTAGACTAAGGCCCGAGATATAAAAGGGTATATCTCTACTATATAATATCTATAAATAGATAGCTAGACTAAAAGAACGCACCAAACCTTAACTATATATCTTATAAAGTTTAGCAAAAGCTCGCGCAACTAATAAGCAATGCAATTAGTTAAAGCTGAATTTTTATATAATAATAGTAAATATACTACTATTAGTATATCCCTATTTGAGGCCCTTATAGGATACTACCTTCGAATAGTTAACTACTGCTTGCTAAATATGAAGATTAAGACCTAAGGGGTTAATAAAAGGCTTAAGAAGCTAATAGAGGTTCGCTAAAGAATAGCTAAGACCTAGCAATATATAACTAAGATATAAGCTAAGAATGCGAATACTAGAAGAAAAGTATAGATATATAATATTAGAGATATTATAGGACTCTTAATAAAGAACTTCTATTTTATAAAGGGTTAGCAAAAGCTCGCCCTAAGATTTATTCCTATACTAGTTATAGAAGTTATAAGCTCTAATACCTATAGAGTATAACTTCTAGAGAAGTATAGTAGAACGTATAATAACTTCTCTATTGCTCTATTTAAGCTATAGTATAGCTAAAAGCTTGCTAAGGGGTAGCTCCCGGACCTTAAAGAAGACCCTAAGGAATAGGAAGTTAAGGATATTATATTATAGAGGGAAGCGCTAATAGGCCCCCTATATTTAGTTAAATAAAAAGGCTAGCTAGTAGAGTATAATACTTAGGAGCCTGAAGAATACTTAGCGAATGCTTTATAAATCCTCGCTAGATTTAAGAAATAGTAGCGTAAGTCGTATTATAAGTAGGATAATAAGTAATATAGATTAATAAGAAAAGTCAAGTAACTATAAGATAGCTAAAACGCTAAGAGAAGACCCCCCCCCTATAAAAGCAATATAAACCCTATAGGTATCTAACCTTATATTACTATAGAAGTCTACTATACCTTCGCTAAAGTTCTACTAGTACTACTACTTATTATTATCATTATTACCCTCGTTATTATTATTATTATCCTCGCTCTCCTCCTTAGAGCTATCGCTAGTAGTATTACTATTACTATCCTAACTATCGCTCTCTATAGTATTATTAGAGTTGCTATCCTCTATAGCTAAGGACTTATCCCCCTCGCTATTATAAACCTAGTACTACTAAGCTATTGCTAAGTTATTACTAACCTTCTTATAAGAATTAGATCAGGGCGTAGGACTACTACTAATAACTTCGAAGATAGCAATAGGAGCTTAGTAATAAGTATTATAAAGTATGCAGGAACCTTAGACCTTTAAAAGCTCTTACGAAGGAAGTATAGATATATAGGTATTGCTCTTTAAAAGCTATATTATTAGGATATTAGTAAGCTTATTAAGAAAGGTAGCCTACTTAAAGATATAAGTCTTATTATATAAGTAAGTAGGGAGAGTATTATCGAGCTATATTATAATCTCCTTAACTAAAACCTTATCCTTAGCCTAGTAAGCTACTTATAAGTATATATTAGATTAATAAAAGGGTAAGACTAACTATAAAATAAACCCTACTTTAAGTAAAACCTATAGATACGCCTAGGTATATAAAGCTATACTCTCCTCGATACCTATAGCGAGAAGTTAGTTCTTATAGTTCTTAAAACTAGGCTTAAGACTAGTAGAGTTTACTAACTAGTTATAAAAGCATTAGAGAAGCTCCTACCCCTGCTCTATAGCTATAAAGATATAGAAGATCTCGTGCTACTAATACTAGCTAGTAGCGATTATATAGATATAACGCTTAACCTAGTTCTAATAGAAATAAGTAGTATTAATAAGATAAATAGGAATCTAGAAATAGGAAAAGTTAGCCTATACCTTCCCCGAATAATTGCTAAACTCACCCTATAGTACTTAATACTATGAACTTAGTATAACTCGTATATATAATTACTTTTATATCGATAAGCATAGATAACCTAGGCATTCTTAGGGAGCTATAGCGCGCAGCTAACGCAGGGTTCGCTACTACCCGCCTAGTTATGCTAATAGTTGCTACTACTAAGTTTAGCCTTAGTAGAGCTATACTTAGCGAGGATTTAGCTAATAAGGCTCTTAGCGCTTATAATATTTAAGGAAGTTTTAAAAGATAAGAAGGGTCTATAAAGGCTCGATAAAGGGCTTAGATAATATAAAAGTAGTTATTAAATAATATAGTATAATAAGGAGGGAAAAGAACTAACCCTAGGGCGGGAAAAAGCTATTATTTTATAAATAGCTAAAGAGACCTCGCTAAACTATTATAAAAGTAGATATAACTTCGGATAGCAAAGAATAGCAATTACTTACTATAGCAAATACTACTTACTAGGAGGTAGATGTAATAAATTAGTAGTAATAGTCGCTATCTAACCTACTTAATAGCCTTATAACGCGCCTATTTAAAAGGGGGATAATAGAATAAAAAACGAAGTTATTATAAGGGTATAGTATAAGAAAGTACTCGCTAGATAAAGGGCGAATAGCAGGAGAATAAAAAACGAAGTTACTATAAGGATAACTGCTCTCTTTTAAAAGGAAATAATAGGATCCCTTTAGAATAGCCTAGATAGAGAGTATAAAAAGGCTTAAAAAGAGAGGAACTATAAGGAATAGGACTATAAGCTTAGCTATTATATTTATAACTCTAAGAGCCCTACTATCTTTTAGTAAATACTTAGCAGATAGTTATTACACTAGATAATAGTAATAATAAGTAAAGGACCGGGACCTACCCCGGATAGCTAAGAAGGATAATAATAGAAGGCTGACCTATAATACCCGACCTTATAGTAGGGATTACTATAATTAGAAGGGGGATAATTATAAGGGACTAGATACCTAGAGTAGAGAAGCTAGAGACGTCTTAGCTAATATAGGCTAAAGGGATAGAGAGGCCTATAGGTCTAGGGTATAGAACCCTCATAGCAAAGACCTAGCGAATACTCGCTAAAAGCTAGAAATAAGGGATCTTAGAGGAAGCAAGCAAAAGTAGCGTAATAATACTAATCCTACCTTTTAGATGCTTCTGCTATTAGTTTGACCTGACCGTGGCTCTTAGCCCCTCGATACCTTTACAAATAATATAATAAATATTAAGCCTTGGTTAAGGTTATCCTTTAGCTATTATAAGCGCTTATTAAGCATAATAATATCTTTATTAGTTAGATCTTAGTATTAAGTAGTAATTAATAAGTTAAAATAAGCTTCTAATTAGTAAATTAAAGATATATAAACCCCTCTAGCTTACTACTTAATATACTATTCCTTTATTAATATCTTCTTAAGTATCTTCTTTATAAGCTTAATCTTAGTACCTTAGCCCTTTTAGTATAAAATAATAGCGTTATTATTAATAATAGAGATCGTTCTATTATTAAAAGTAATAGGGGTCTAGGGTATAAGTTTCTCTTTAGGTTTCGCTATAAATTTAGCCTTCTAGAGCTTTTTTTCTTTAATAATAGAAAAAGTATTATTAGAGAGACTGATTATATTATCAATCTATATATTGATAATAATAAAATAAGGGCTTAAGTGATTAGTAATAAGTAAATAGAGATTAAAAGCAGAGCTAGTTATATATAACTTATTATAGTAATAGGTACTATAAGTAGCTTATTAATAAGTACTAGCTTTAGTGATATTATAGAGGGGTTTAATAACTTTTATAATAATCCTAGAGGGGTAGAGATTATAGATCTAGTTAAGTAATTAAGTATAAGTATTATATACTAGTATTATATAGGATTATATATAAGCTTAAGTAATATCTCTAATCTAAATAATATAAATAGAGCTAAATAATAAGGTAATTACTAGAAGGAGGTAAATATTATAATATTAAATTATAAGTAACTAAGTTAAGATACTCTATTTATTAATCTTATTAGTATTATAAATAACTAAATAAGACTTCTTAGTAGGGGTAGTAATCTTATTTTTCATCTTATTAACTATATAGAATTAAAAAGTGTAGTTATATTACTTAGTTAAGTTATAAATCTTAAATTTAAATACGTTATAATTAAGGAGAGTATTAATCTATTTTTATAAGACTTCTAAAAGGGGGAACTTTTAGTAATAAGGTTCTTCTAGGGTTATTCTTTATACTAGGGTAGAGAGGGGGTTAGGGTTAGGTTAATAGCCTTAGGGGTAATAGGGGCTTATAGGTTATAATTATTAGGGCCTCTAGAGGCCTTAGGATTACTACAGAAGGGTCTTATAATAGTAGAGGGGAAATCTTAGGAGGTATAGGGTAGCTAAATAATAACTATTTTACCTAAAGTAATAATTAGGTAATAGGGGCTTCCTTATTTATCTTTTTGTTAATATACTCTAACTTATAATTAGAATAGGAAGTAAATAATATTATTAATACTAGGGCTATTATAAGTAGCGAAGGTACTTATAACTTTATATTTAGAATACTCTTTTTATAAATCCTCTATTATAATATTAATGACTTTAGCCTTAGTAATAATATTAGAAGAGGGAGTAGGGTTATTACTAATCTATAGGTATATATTAAAAATAAATAGGGTAAGTATAAAGCTATTAGGGCTAGTAGTATTATTAATAGACTTAATTACTATTTAAAGGGCGAGGGGGGGCTTAATATAGGGGATTTCCTATTCAATAATAATATAAATATAATATAAGAGGCTATAATACCTCTCTATTTTACTAATTAGTAATAAGCTTTAATAGAGATAACTTTAATTATAACTATTATGAATTTAGTATTATTTTTAAAAGCTTCTATTATAAAGTTTAATTTAATATTTATAATAATATATAAGGGTATAGCTATAGGCCTAAACCAGGAAAGGCTAGAATACTGAAACGTAGGTATCTATTGTTATATTAAACTATTGCTTAACCTTCTAAGTCTATAGCTTGCAGAGTTTTCTCTAAGGTATATTTATCTACCCCTAACTTACTAACGTTTTACTAATAGCATAGCTTTATATCCTATACCTGCTATTATTCCTTATAATTACCCCCCTTTCTAAAGCCTTAGTCCCTAAGGCGCACTAGTAGGGTAATATAGCTCTATATTGCTAACTATATGGCAATAGTTTAGCGCCTTTATTGTATTATTTGCTATTGCTCCTTCCCGCGCTAGATTTAGGCTGCTATAGTAAATAATATATTTTATTTTCTAGCATATTATATATTTTTAAATTTTAAGTATTGCTGTTGTTTTTTAATTAGTTACTAATAGTTATATAACTATCTAGTAGTATATAGCTAGTAATTATTTAGACTTATTACCTAGCGATATTAAGTATAAAAGGGTGTCTTCTTTTTGAGGTCTCTAACTTAGTTAAATTTTCCCCTCTTTGCTATCCTTTTTTTAACTTAGTAGCCTCTATTTTTTCTTTCGTATCTATTCTATAGGCTTTTGCTATAATTATCTAATTTCTTCTTTACCTCTTCTTTTTAAGTACTTTTCTTCTCTAGCCTTTTGCTAATAGCTCTCTACTATATCCTATGTTATATATATAAGCGTAGTGCTTGCTAAATACTTATATAATCCCGAGATCCTCTCTAGTAACCTTACTAGTAGCGCTAATAGTAGCTATCCTTACCTTAGCTATCTCTATAAGATTGTAAAGAGTATAGCTAAAGGCCTCAACCGGGAAAGGCTAGAATATTAAAACATATATATCTATTATTATATTAGACTAAGAGTATACTAAAAACGCTACTAAAATAATAAATTATTAGCTAAAATAACGTTATAATTAATTAGTTAACTTATACTAATATAGGTTAATAGGAGGAGGAAAAAAAGGATAAAGCAAACTAGGGGTATAAAAATTATATTATTATAATTATTTGCTTATAGGATATAGAGCAGCTAGTAGCCCGGATTAATATCGCTCTAGACTAGCCCTTAGCCCGTGCTTAAACCTATAACTCACGTGAGGGCTAGGAGGAGGGGGGGGGGCATATATTATAGGCTATGCTACTACTAGCATCTAGGTAGTGCTATAGACCCTAAGAATTCTACCCTTAATAACCGCTCTTACTTAACGTTTGCCCTATATCCGCATTTCTATTGCATAGGGAACTTCCTAGAAAACTTCCCTTCCTTAGCTTAGATTACTATAATTGAGGCATCCCTAAGTTGAATAAACCCGGGCTAGCCCCTCATAGTTGCTTTAAGATAACCTCCTTAAGTATACCTCTAATAATATTCCCTCCTGCTTTATTACTACTACTAGCGCTCGCTCTATCTTATATGCTTCCTATTTTTATACTCCTACTAAACGTAGCTAAGAGGATAGTAATAATTTAGCAAAGAACGCTAGGAAGGCTAAAAAAGCTAGGGTTATTATTACTATATCTAATAGCAGCTCTAGGGATAAGTTAGGTAGCGAGGTAAGTAGTAGCTCTAGTAATAAGTCAGGTAGTAACTCTAATTGTCACAGTCTTCCTACTAGCCTGGGGCTATAGTAGGGGTCGCTAAGACTGCGAGTAAAACAAGGAAAAGAGCAATATAAGCGTGAATAATAACAAATAGTATAATAAGTAATTATAAGTATATCGTAATATATTCTATAATAGCTAAGCTTTCTAAGCTATCTGCTAGAAGTCTCCTACTTAAAGGATAGGCATTAAGCCTAACTATAGTCACGTAGAATACTATATAATAGCTAACTATATTACTAAAAGGCATATAATATATACCCCCTTTTTAAAAAGCAATTATCCTAATTGCTATCTCTATCGATCTAGGATATATATACTTAATATTCCCTTCTCTCCTTTTTTATATCCTAATCGCTAGAAATTACTATAGTATTATTAATTAGGCATCGCGCTTATAGAGGAGTATATTAAACTTAGATATCTACTAGTGCTTAGTAGTACTATTATTACTAGCATCGCTAGGTATAAGTTACTTATTACTAGTATGCTAGAGACCCTCGATTATAGTATAGAGGTTTGCAATCTTAGCGCGAAGGCTTGCGATCTCCTTAGTCTTAACTACGTTAATAGCTATATAAATCTTATTAATAACTACTTGCTTAGACGCGCTATTATTCTTAAGTTTAGCGAGATGCTTGCTAATAGTATTAATATTAATAATATCTATGTTAGCTACGTTAGTCTCCATAGTATCGAAGCGAGGAAGGATTTCCTATTAGATACTATTAATAATAGTATTAATATTACCCTTAGCCTTATTAGCAAGGTCCTTTGCGTTTTTAGCATCCTTATAAGCTAATAGGTCCGTTATAGTAATATTACTAATATTAACGAGCGGGGTAACGGAAAGGAGGTTAATATAGTTTATTGCAATAAGATTGCTAGTAATAATTCTATTAGTATAACTATAAGTATTATAAAAATATATAGCAAGGACCTAGGCGTAACTAGGGAGAAGCTTGCTATAAGCGCTATTATTAATATATATATTATATGCTTACTTAAGGGTATCCTAGATATATCTAACGTAGAGGTTAGAAGATATATTCTCAGAAGGCTTAATACTATTAAGGATTTTCTCAATCTCCTTAATAAGGACTATATTAGGGTAGTATAGAAAAGCGTTATTAATATAAGCCTTCGCCTTATTAATCTACTAGCGCTAGGCTATAGGGCTAGGGTAGCTCTTTTTAGGAGTCTTGCGAGGGGTAGTAGCTATAGTTTTAGCTAGGGCGGGCTCCTCGATATTAGTAGTAATACTAGTAATAACGCAGACTAGCTTAGTAGCCTAGGTATTATTATTCTAAATATTATTAGCGTTATTATTAATAACCTCCTCGTATTAGGTCTTAGTATCTATAGCGAAGAAGTTCTTCTTAGCTGCTTATTTACCCTTCTTATAGTCCTTATAGGACTTCTTCTTCTTAGTAGTAGACTTACGAGTCTTAACTGGAGTACTAAGGTTAATATTATAGTTACTAACTTAATTATTACTACCTTAGTTATTACTACCTTAGCATAGGGAGATAGGGTTAAGTATTTCGTTATTCTAGGGGTTAGTACCCTTATCTTAGCTATTATTATTATTAGACGGGTAAGAGGATAGGACCTTATAGTTATTAGTAACTTCCTTACCTTTAGAAGCTATTATTATAGTAGTATTAGTTAGGCTAGCGTTTAGGAGGCTATATTTAGCGGGTTAGGATAATATTATTACTTATTATAAGAGGTCTATTAGGTAATAATTAATATATAGGAGAGAAGTAAATAAATAAAAAGTATAGGTATGCTTAGATAAAAGTAAGTAGGTATAGTAAATAGAAAGGAAGGTATAAAAAGAGAAAAAAAAATTTATAATAGGGGTTAGTAAGGAAGGTATATGTCGGAATAACTATCCTGCGCAGGTAATAGTACCAGAAAGATAGGGTTCTTCTGTAATACTATAGTTATTCGTGATATCTAACTATCGTAGGTTTGGTGGTTATAACGGCTATATAGGCAGTCCTTACATATAGGGTCCTGGCCCTCCTATTAGCTAAATCGGTGTAATAGGTGGGTCCGAACGGCCTGACGTGGCGCTAGTCGGGTCGGCGATGAACCGCCGACTAGGCTTCTAATACTAGCAGTCTTTTATTACTACTAGTGCCTACCCTATAATAGCCCATATTCATCGATATAACCACTAAATAGTACTATTTACAAAAGGGGCCTAAATAGCCTAATAACCGCAGTTTTCGCACGTTTTATCGTTATCCCCCGATATGCTATATATCCCCGGTTTTACCGCGCGCAGGGCCCTAGCTACTATCAAACGACCTACCCCTCTATCTATATCGTCGCCTTATTATTATTAATAAGCCGTTAGAGGGCTTTATTCGGCGTTAACTTCGTAAGTCCGTTAGCTAGGTTATCGTTACTATAGATCTAGCGGATCTCTGCGATCTCGTAGCGCTCGTACGACTACTATAGCGCTATTATATCGATTATAAGGCGCTTTTCTTTCGTTATACCTAGCTTAATGAGGTACTCGTATAGCGAATATAAGTCGGTATAAATAATAGTTAATATTAATAGTAGGTCTAGTTAATCAGAGACCTTTTAGAGGGTTATTGCAATCGCATAGGCTATATTAACGCTAGCGACTATACTATAGATTTCCGAGGCTAGTATGCTATAAGTAACGCGTTTTAATTTTATAGAGCTATAGTAGATAATATTACCGTTGATTTCGAATGTATTACTAGCCTTATTATTATTAATCTCATTAGCTAGTATAATAATAAAACCTAGTTATAACGATAAGTTGTCGTTATTAGCGAAAGATCTGTTAATAAAAATAAATAGTTTCGTAGTAGCGAGGTTAAGCGGGATAAAACTGAGGCCTCTATTGAGGGATTATAACTGCTAGAGTATTTACTAGTTGAGGATTCTAATATTATTAACTATAGGGTTTTGCTATTATATAGCAATAGATAGGTTGAAATAGGCCTCGGGTTAGCAAATTAACGCGATATATGCGCTGCGGGTGCGTTATTTAATATATTGCTGCTTCTAGATAGCTTCGTTAGCAGAGGGGTCGATAGGGTATAACTTAAGCCCTTAGTCCTTTTAGCGAAGGGTGAGGGTATTACTATTATTAATCGTTATAATCCTACTATTAAATATAAGGGGGTTATTAATAGCGAGGATCTGCTTAGGTTTAGCTAAAAAGCTAGCTTTAGTTAATTTAGCCTCCTTAAGGGCGGAAAATACGTCGTTTAATAGGCCTAACGTATCGTTAGTTTATATACCTATAATAGCAAAAGATAGGTTATTTTTTATTAATATAAGTAGGCAGGGGTTAAACGACGAAGTCTCTATCTCGAGCCTCTCTTTATAATAGCAGCTATATATAGCCTACTAATAGGTGCTAGCCTTAGCGATACTATAGAGGGGTTTAACGACCTCTATAATAGTATTATTAGGGTATTTATACCGTATTTAAGCAGGGATTTTAGCGAGAATAGGGCGGGCGAGATAGGTAGCAGACTAGATATAGGCTTAGGTAATATTATAGATCTAAAGGGTTTTGCTATTAGCTAATAATAATAAGGCGATTGCGAGGATTAGCTATTAATTAGCTCTTTAGATCGTAGGGGCCTAGGTTAAAATAGCCTCTTTACTATTATTAGTATAGCTCTAAATAACGAATCTCAACTTCTCATAAGGCTAGGTTATCTTACTCTTAACTTTATTAATAATATAGGAGCAGAAGATCTAGATCCTACTATAGTAGGCAGGGTTATACCTAATAAAGTTAAATACGCCTCGTTTGATAAAGGATTTGATCTCTTATTAGGTCGACTGCTTAAAAGGCTCTCTAGAGGTTATAATTACGCTATTATTATATAACTTAATAGCGAGGTTATAGTTAGATTGCTCTTTAGTAGATAGGAAGGTCTTATTAGTAGTAGTAATATCCGTTTTAGCGAGGAGTATAGTTAAAGTTAGACCTAGCACCGGGTTGTAGCGGGGCTAGCCTCAGCGCTATAGCAAGGCGGGAGCTACGTTATTAGTAATAACGATTATATCGTGGATTCCCTTAGTTACCCTGTGGGGGTTTGCGATCCTATTATTATTACTATCGGGTTCCGTTAGTAGGTTAGTCGACTAGTAGTAAGGTTTAATAATAGTTAACTAGAAGGATTTCAGCCTATTAAGTAGTTAAACTATGTATTTATAGCTATCGTTAGAGATAAGCTAGTAAGGGCCCTTCTAGCCGTCTTTTTTATACTATACTCTAACCTCTAACTAGAGAGGTAGGCTTAATATAGGCTCGGTTATAGGGCTATTTCAGGCTATAATAGCTTTATTAACCTAATAATTAGCGTAGAGTTAGTAGATCTTATTAGTAGCCTTCTATATAGCTTAGGCGCGTTATATAATTAATAGTAAGGGTGCTAAATTATCCATTAGGCGCAGGTAGGCTCCGAATACTAGCAGGGTTAGTACTAGGCTATTAGGCCTAGCGACGTTATTAATAGCTTTTATAGCTATTTAGAGGGTAATATCGGGGTTAGCAGAGGGATCTTCTGCCTAGATAATCTCATAGGCCTAGTATAATAGTTTATAGTATTATTCGACCTTTCCGATACTATTATAAGCCTTAACTAGGACCTCTTTTATAGAGATCGCTATCTTTCGCATAGATTAGCGAAATTTAGCAGATTAAAAGGAGGTGCTAGTATTAGTAACTATCTAGTCGGGTAGGCCTTAGTATATATTAATCTAGTAGAGCTAAAGGGTCTACTATATAGTTTTAGTAGATATATCCTTTATAAAGCGTGCTATATTAAACGCAGTAGCTATATTAATAATATAGAGGGTAGGGCGGTTGCTATTGAGATATATAACGTTAATAATAACCTCGTAGTTGAAATTATAATTATCTTTTATTATAAACTTAAACTAATAGGGACTGCTACTATAGAGTTAGTAGTAGTAGCAAAACTTCGTTAACTTCTTGATAACGTCGATATTAATAGGGTAGCTAGCGCGCTAGAGGACTTTGTGGAGTCGTTGGATAGATAGGTAGCTAAAACAACGGTAGATATAGTATAATTCGACGTTAGTAAGGTTATAACTCACGATAGCCTCTTCCGGGTTAGTTATAAACTATAGGTAGCCCTATAGTTATATAACCAGGGTTATGAGGTTATTACGGATGAGTTAGTTAGCGATATTATCAAATCTTATGCTAAGTTAGTCTATATTATAAAGGGATAATAAGAAGGGGGTATTTATTAGTATTATATAGAAGGTTATGTTACTAAAGGGAGTTATAATAACTATTATTCCGAGGGATTTAATGGGGTTAGCGCTGCTAAAGCAGATCGAGGCTGCCCTAGCTATAGAGGGGTTAAGTTAGTAGTTAACCCTCTTTTATAGGGCTAGGAACTATAGGTAACCCCCGGTTAAATATCGGGCTACGCTAGAGTTAGGGATAATCCCTCTGAATATAGTTAACGAATAATAGTTAGTAATATATATTACAACGGGGTTGTTATTTTTATCGACTAATGCATTATAAGAGGGTTTAATATAGTTAATTGCATAGAGGGTCGACTAGTCGGCTAAACGAGTTATTACGTTACTGCTATTAATTGCAGTAGGTTGGCTGAAATAGGTAGTAGTGAGGAAGGCCTCGTCGTTGGTGCTATTAACCTCGTTGCTGTCGTTGTTGATAGATAATAACTAGTAAAAGAGGGTAATAGGGTTGTTAATAACGGAGGGGTCGGCTGAAGTGGCTGCGAGGTCTTCGATACCCTCATACTACGCTAAAAACTAGTGATATTTAGCAGGGTTACTGTTATTTTGGACGTATTAGCTGCTCTTGAACTTGCTATAGGCCTTATAGCGATCGTCGTTAGTATATTTCGTCGACTAATAGCCGGGTTTGCTATAAATATAGCACTTTTTAGCTCTTGCTATGTTATTGAGGCTATTACTAGCTGTACGGTTAAGGCTATTGCTAGCCGTACGGGGCCTAAAACGATTCTTTCAGCTATCGCCGTAGTAAGTATAGTTAGTCTAATAAACCCTAGTCCTATCGTTATTTTTAGCGATATATTATATCGTGGGCTAGGTTGTTATTAAAATAGCTGAATATAACTAGCTAAGGACCCCTTCTATTGATTTAGCAGGGTTAAAGAGGTAAAGATAGCACTCTTCAACCCCTTAGCAGGTGTTAACAATATAGTCCTATAGGATAAGATCGGAGTAGTAGGCTAGCGGTAAGGCTCGTTAGACCTTAGTTATATAGTTAATAAGGATCTCTAAGTATTCTATCCTCGTTTTAAAGGGGTTATTATAGATAACCTAGGTTAACATAGCCTAGCGCTACTCCGTTAGGTAGGCCTAGCGGGTATTATAAGATTCGAAGTAGTTATAGAGTTTTTTAACTATAGCTAGGAGGCTTAATTAGGCGCTGCTAAGTCAGTTGAAATAGTAATCACAAGCTCAGCCTTTTAGTATAAGGGGGAGGGTGCTAGCTACCTGCGATTACTAGATCCTAACCTTCTTATAGATATCCCAAAAGATAGTTAATTTTACCTCTAAGACGTTATATTTAGTATTACTATACTTTATATTATTAGCATAAAGCTTAGCTAGATCTATTAACTGCTTTAGCATAGCTAGGAGGCTATTATAGCCTATATCCTAGTTATTATTAACTACGCTATCTCTGCTAGTAGGCGTAGTTTTTACTAGCGCTATCGTAGGAGGGGTTTATAACTACGGGGTTCTAGCTTAGGCGAGGCTCTTATTAGGCCTCGTGAGATAGGGCAGGCATATAAGCATAACTAGTACTAATATCTTATAAATAAATATTAGGTTATTAGCGAGGTATTGTAGGAAGTTATCTATATAGGTATCTAACTAGGCTTAGCTCTAGTAATAGAACTTAGGTCTATTTATAGCCTTAATAAGCCTAATAGAGATTATTCTAGCTGCTAGATTAACCTATATTCTATAGCTAATAATATAGTCCTTAAGGGCTTTCCTAAGCTTCTAGTTAGCTTTATTAAATAGTTTAGCAATCTAGCTAATAAAGTTATATAAGAACTCGCGCTAGAAGGCTTAGCTAGTATTCTTATTGATCTTATAGACCTCAAGTTAATAGCTTATCTATATATTTACTTATTTAATAGATATATTAGGAATATTATCGCTATCCTTATTAATCTCGAAGACCTTACCCTATAGGTCGGGCTAGACGATGCCCTTAAGCTAGGTAGGGATAGGGATATTACTATAGATAGATCCTTAGATAGATTTATTATAGGTAGTAGGAGGAAGAGGAGGGTTGCTACCTAGCTTAGCAGTTAGGGTAGCTATTGTGAATAGAGTAGAGGAGATGGGGGGGGGGGGTATGGTATGTGTTATTTTTTGCGATATTATAGCCTCTTTGCATCGAGGTCGTTATATACAGGTGCAAAGCAGCCTGGACGTTATCGCTATAGTTGTTTACTTAACTAGTCGTTATATATAGGCGCAAAGCAGCCTAGACGTTATTAAATAGTTATCATAGTAGCCCATAATAGTCGTTTCAATCCCTCTGCTAGTAGTAGTGATATTAATAGCGGAGATATCTCTTCTAATATAGGTAGTAATAAACCTTACTAATCTATAGTAACTCGAGTAGTTATAATAGTTAAGTTAACTACTAATTAGTATTAGAATAACTATCCTGCGTAGGTAATAGTACTAGAAAGATAGGGTTCTTCCGTAATACTATAGTTATTCGTGATATCTAACTATTATAGGTTTGGTGGTTATAATAGCTATATAGGCAGTCCTTGTATATAGGGTCCTGGCCCTCTTATTGGCTGAATCGGCGTAATAGGTGGGTCCGAACGGCCCGACGTGGCGCCGGTCGGGTCGGCGACGAACCGCCGACTGGGCTTCCAACAGTATATAAAAGTTAGTACCCTCTGCTCCTTCCTATTTATTTCAATATAAGATAGAGAGATCGAGGGAAGATTAGTTAATAGCAAAAAAAAAAAAGCAATAATAAAGGGAAAGTTTGCGATCCTGATATTAATTTAGGGTATATATATTCATCCTATTAAAAGGATAGGAAAACTATTTAGTTATATATAAGGTGCGCGCCTTTTTGCAGCTCTTTTAGTATCCTAGTCGAGGGGGAATTTAGTATTATACTTATTAATAAGATCGTTTATATTAAGTAATAGGGAGTCTCTTTATTCCTAGGTATTATCTTTTGCTATAAATCCTTTCTACTAGATAAGGTATTTAATAGTAGGTTTATAACCCCTCTATAAGACTCTTTATTTAATAATATAGTTAAGTTCCTACTCCTTATTATTATTAACCTTAATAAGCTTTAGTAATAGAGTCTTATAGTTAAATAGGTCTTCTCCCTAGGCTAGCTTATATAGCTAGGCTATAGAGAGGATTAGGTAAACCTGCTAGTACTTAGGAATATCTACTTTATAAGCAAGAAGATTAATAATATGCTTAATTCAGAAGGGTCCTATTTATCTAGAGGTCTATTTGCTATTATATTATCCTAGTAAGTAGAATCCTTTACTAAGTTATATTTAGTCTTTATCCCCTTTATTAAAAGTTATATTAGAGTAGTAGTTATTATATCTCTCCTTATGCGAGGTATTTGCTATATTAATAAGTAGTAGTACCTCCTTCGAATATATCTCCCTAAGGATAGTAAGGCTCTTAGTTAGGGCGCTCGTTTATATAATTATATTGAGGATACTTTATAGCTTAAATCCGAGCATAACCTCGTTTAGCGATTATCTAATTATAGCAGATAGGGAGTTATTAAGATTATACTATAGGGCAGGTAGTATATTAGTCTATAGTATATTAGGGGATTTAGATATATAGAACTATATTGCGATTTTAGTAGTCTAGTTTATTCTTTCGCTCTACCTATCTATCTAGGGGTAGTATACTATTAAGAGGAGGAGCTTAATATAAAGGGCGTTAAATATCGCATGCTATGCTATAGAGATAAACTTAGGATCCTAGTTATTAATAATATAACGTAGAATTCCCTAATCTAAGAGGAAAAATATATAGAATAGGATTATTACTTATTCTTTTGCTCTATAGGTTGAATATCCTATGAGAAGGATTATCTTCTTTAAGAATTTATATATTATTATTACTAATATATCTAACTCTAGGAAACCTAGCAGGGTATAGGGACTTCTATAGGATAGCACCTTAGGTATATTAGTAACGAAGTCTATAGTAATAGTATTATAAGGGATATCTATAACAGGGATAGGTTATAGCTATCCTAGTAGCTTTTAGTAGTCGATTTAGTTCTCTTTATACTAGTTATAATAAGCGATATATCGTTATATAAGCAACTTCTTATTATAAAACTAAAAAGTTAATATTTCTACTATTATATAGTCTGCGCTAAAGTAGTATTTTTTATTATAACTAAGGTAGAGAATTGCAAGTACTAGCTTATATAGGATATAGAGCCTCTAGATGCTATTAGTAGCTATATAAAGGATAAGCCTTTCTAGCGATAGACTCCAAGGAGTTATTCGATAGCATTTTAGGGCCTTCCTAATAGCTCTAGCGCTATTTTCCTTAGTAGTAGCATTAAATAGTAACTACTACTTACCTAGTTCCTTCTGCTAGGATCGGAGTTATTTAAGAATTTTGCTATACCTCGTATTATTAGTATAATTATTTACTATCTTAGTAATAAAGTCCTCTGAAATGCTTATAGTTATCTCCCCTATTACTCTATAGGCTTAGGACTTCTTAGCTAACTAGTTAACTATACTTATAAATCCTATATTATTATTATTATTATTACTATAGGTTATTTCCGCAAGAACATCGCTATCTTTAAACCTATTAGCTCGGCCTGAGGCTATGAGCAATAGCAGGCGTAAGAGGGTATTAGGGATAATATTAAGCTTCCCTAGTATATAAGTAATATTAAGGTTGAATTATAATAGGTAGTTCGCAGCGCTTGCGAGCTATAGGTTAGCCTTATTAAGGTCTATAGTCCGTAGCGAGGTATATATAAGAACTCCCTTTATAGCTATATAATCTATAAGAATTTATATAAAGTGCTTATTCGATTATACGAGCTTATAGAGCTTTTTTATAACCTATATTACTACTACTACCTCTACCTCTATCGCTTTTCTAAGGGTAATATAACCTTAGATAGAAAAAGCACTAGTTAGATATAGATTTATACGATATCTTTACTAGGTATATTAATATTATTCTATAGAATATCTAGTTAGAATACTATAAGCCTAGAACCACCTTTATAGGTATTAACCTTAAAAAATATAAGCTTATTTAGGTTATAGTAATATCTTATAACCTAGTTATAGAAATTCTCTTAGAAGGCGTTCTACGCCTCTTGCTCGCTTAGTATTAGCTCGAATAATACCTTTTAGACCCTCTTTATTTAGACTGCTTTTAATAGACCGTTAGGAAATATATTTTTATTATGGAGTTTTATAGTAAGACGAGTCTTTCTATCCTATAGTAGTATTATAATAATATTATACTAGGGTATATTATATTATAGCTATCTAGCTATTCCGAGGTATCTCTTAATATTATAAAGAGTTTTTAAGAAGCAGAGGTTCTTAAAGGCTATAATCCTATCCTCTATTCGTTTAATACTATTAATATTTATTATATAGCTAAGGAGTCTTACTTTAAGAAACCCTGCAAAGGACTTCTTAGGTCTAATATAAAGGCGGTTATTCTCGAAGAGCTTGAGGATAATATCGATATACTAGAGATAGTCCTCGTTATTATTACTAAAGATAATAATATTATTAATATATACTCGAGCAAAGTGCTTATAGTTATATAGGAGGCGATTTATAAAACGCTAGGCGTAGGCTAGTAAGTTCTTAAATCCTATGAGGATGATATTAGAAACCTCGATACTACGGGGACTTATTACTACTATCCTATTATAATATCTTAAGTAGATTAGCAGTTAGTAGAAGAACCTAGTAGTATTAAATATTATTATATATTTCTTCCCTCTAAGGGTATCTATTATATTATCTTAGTCGGGAAGCAGGTATATATCTAGGATAGTAATTCAGTTAAGAGGGCGGAGGTTAATAATAACCCTGCCTTTTTTCACACTATTAACTACTTGCTATATAACGAAGAGCGGGCAGATAACTAGGATTAGCCTATCACCCTACGCCATCTTGCTATTAGTATATATCTTGCTATAGATATTCTTAATAACTTCGAGGTCTTTAGCGCTAAGGGGGTAAGGCTTTATTATAACCTTCTGGTTTTACTACCCTTTAATAAGCTTAATATATATACGTTAGTCGTCCGGTATAGGTATGATCCCCTTATTATAATAGATATCTTAGTTATCGAGGATTTCCTTAAGTCTACTAGCGAAAACCGCATCCTAATTATAGATCTTAACTCTATCCTTGCTATATATAACTAGGATATCTTTTAGCTTAGATATTCTATAAGATAGAATATTATCTACTTAATAAGGCAGTCCTAAGCCGGATTTAGCAAGCGGGGTTATAAACTACGCACTAGCTGCTATATTACCTATAGCTCTATCGAATTTAGATTGCAAGAACTAGCGCAAGTTTGGTTCTCTTTCTATAAGGGTGACGATATCTATATAGTTAACGAGGTTAGCTATCTCCTCTACTTCTATTAGAATAATATAACCTAGCTACTAGCCTCTTAGGACTATTATTAGCCTATCTATTATATTTCGCATGAGGATAAGCTTAGGGTTATCTAATATAACTCTTATATTAACTACGCCTATATAACTAGATTAAAACTACTAAGTATTAGAGCCTTGCTAGCTTAACTTAGGGAGGTTAATAAAGCTAGTAATAACGAAGGCGTCGCTTTACAAGGGAATAACTATAGTATAAGCGTTATTAACTCATCTAGTTACTAAATACTATCTCCTGAACTAAACTAGATACTATATTCTATATACTAAGCGGAACTTAACTATATCCTTATTAAAGTCTATAACTAGCTTGTAATCTTTATAGAATAGTATTCCTAGCAGAAGATTCGCTCTAAAGGTATTTATAACTCTAGCTATAATAATAACGTAGCTATAGATCTCTACGTTACTAATAGTACCTAGGATATAGAAGTTAAATATAACTTATTCTATTACCTAAAAGGTTAAGTCTACTATATTTATCTTCCGTAGTTCTATTATTTAAAACGTAGGATTTCGCATAAAGCATAGCATCTAATTCCTATTAACTAGAGTTATTAAAGCGCTTATATTAATATAGACTTCCTCTAGGCTAGCTATATTATCGCTTTTTATATTAAGGCGGAGATATATCTATTTAGCTAGTATTATTCGTTTCACTAGTTTTACCTAGGTATTAATAATTTAGTTTTTCTTAAGTAACACCTGCGCGTTATTCGCTAGGGGAATTATAACGAGACTTATAAAATTTACTATATTATTAATAAAATATATAGCAGAGTCTAGAACCAAAGTAGTTAGAGAGATTGCTAGCAGGCTTCTTACTATAACTATAATATCTATCATCCAGCCTGCTATTTCCTCTTTGCGCAGTTGCTCTAATAGGGTAGCTGAATTATAGGGGACTTCCTATACGTCTAGTAGGATATAGCTGCTATTAACAAGGTCGTTGATATTATAGTTATTATTGTAATCCTCCTATATATAATAGGCGTCTAAGTCAGTCTAGCCTGGTCTATTATATTTTATATAATATCGAAAACCTAGGTTTCTCTATAGCTAGTTCTATAGGTAGCGATCTTTCTAGTTTTAATAGTTATTAGAGCGCTAGAAGCATTACTAAGGTTAATAACGCTATTAGGGTTATAGATTATTATAATTATCCTATTAGAAGTCTTAGTTATTCCGTCGTCCCTTATTATTAGTCTATATTATATTATTAGATTCTTCTGATATATAGTTAATGCTAATTAGCGCCTAGAGTCTGTACTAAACTACTTTGCGTTTTTTCTTAGCTATATTAAGGTAATCCTTAAGAGTATTACTAGTAGTTAGTTTATCTAGGAATCGCTAAAGCTCTAGGTTAATTATATTATAAAAGATCGTTAATAGCTAACTAACTATAGATATTAATCCTATCTACGCTCTGCTATATTTAAAATAATTCTAGGTAAAGTTATAAATATCTTTATCTCCCTTAAGGTCTTCTATAATAAACCTATATATAGTAATCTATTAGATAGACTCCTATTAAATTAATATAAAGTATCTCCTAATAGTATTATATAGGGTATAATATCCTATGTAGAGGTAGTTCTATTATTTAATTAGCCCGAGTTAGTATTCCTACTAGCTAAGTGCTTTTCTTTATAGTAGAGAGCTCTAATTCTATATAATTTCTAAAGCTATAGCTAGGCTAGTAGTTTTAGTATCTAGGCTAGAGATCTATAGATCTATCTCCTTATAGTATAGAATATCCTAGTTATAAAAGATAGGCTCTATGCTATACTTCTTCTTAGTATCTAGCTAAAAAACGCTATATTATTAGGCAAATCTACCTTCCTATTGAGTTCCTATAGGCTATAGCGCCTTAATATTAGCCTCAAGCTAGCTAAATACTCAAAGGAGTAAAGCCTTAAGACCCTAGGCTAGTAGCTCTAGGTAAGGCCCCTAGGATAATAGTAAAAATATTAGTAGTAGTACTAAATTCTATTATAATAGCTAGGTCCTCCTTATTAATATATCCTACTTTAGCAGACCTATAGTAGTATTATAAAGAATTTATAGTATTCTATAGATTTTTCGCTCTAATAGTCCTATAATAATATCTTCTAGCGCTATAACTCGTAGTTTAGGGTTTTTTCTACTCTTATTATAAATATTATTTATTATAGCTCTTACTTTAATAGGAGGTCCTAGGGGTTTAATATCTAACTAGCTAGACTAGATAGGAGTTATAACTCTTTCGTCTCTTAGGAGCAGAAGGGTGATTCTCTTGCTAGCTCTATAAAGGCTTTCTTCTCTAGATAGGGGCATAAAAAGTACTACTATTACTAGAGTATCCCTTATAGCTATAATTATATTAATAACGCTAATTAATATACCTATATAGTTATTAGGCTCGAGTATCTAGTAATAGCATAAATTAGCTTTTACCTTCTAGCCTATATTAACGATATTTATATAGGGTATATAGTTATTATCCTATTTAAGAGAGGCGAGGTTTGCTATCTAGTTGCGAAATCGTTTGCTAAGACTAAGAGTAAAGTTATAATCCTTATAAGCCTACTAGAAACTATAGAGCTTATAAGCCTCGTTATAATATCTAATTCTAGCTATATCTCCTATATCGTGATATTCCTCTATAAGAGAGGGATTACTATATTAATTTAATATTAAACTCAAATAATTAGCTATATAAATTAATAGTTAAGACCTCTATCTCTTTAACTTCTTTAACTTCCTTCCTTTTAATATATAAATACTTTTAGGAGGGGGTTTTAAAGTCGAGTCCGAGTCCTCTACCTTATTATAAGTCTTTATAGTATAAGGGAGGTCTTAGATAAGGAAAAAAAGGATAGGTCGTGCTACTAGATATTATAATCTTCTTACTAGCCTAGGGCTATAATAGGGGTTGCTAAGACTATAAGTAAAATAAGGAAAAGAGCAATATAAGCATAAATAATAATAAATAGTGTAATAGGTATTATAGGTATATTATAATATATTCTATAATAGCCGAGCCTTCTAAGCTATCTGCTAGAAGTCTCCTACTTAAAGGATAGGCGTTAAGCCTAACCGTGGTCACGTGGAATACCACGCGATGGCCGACTATATCACCAAAAGGCGTGTAATACTAATAGTAAGTGTAGTAGTAAGTTAGCAGGTAGTCGGTCTATAGATAATAATAATAGGGATACTAGTAACGCTAGCCTAGCGACTAGTTACTATAGTACTGCTCGTAGTTATAGTAGTCGGGGTGCTCGCGCCTGTGGTTATAATTAAAAATAAATAACTAGTTAGATAGTTAGCTCTCTCCCTTTTCCTTATAGGATAATATCCCTTTTTTCGCTATAGTATTAGTAATAATTCGCTACTTAATATAATTAATATTCTACTTCTTAATTTAGCTTCTATTCTATAGTCTCGTGATTTATAATTAGCAACTCGTTACTATAACTTTATAACTAGTTATCCTACTTCTTATAAAACCTCCTATGCTATCTATTAAACTTATAAATAGCCTCTTATATATTCGCTAAGTTCTCTATAGGCTCGTATATATTATATTCTATAGGTTATCCTACCTATTTAACTAGATATTATATATTATTACTAATACCTTGCTATATAATAATCTCTTCTACCTCCTATTCCTCTAGCTTATTCTTAAGCTCTAGGTATATAAGCAAACCTTTGCTATCTACTTAGTAGTTATCCTATATTTTTAGTAAGGTAATAGAGAATATATTATATATCTATTAGTATTATAGTAGTAGATAGACCTTATATACTTATATGCTAACTAGTTCTATAATAGCTACCTATATAAACCTAGGTGCTAGTTTCTTATTCTTAAACTAGAAGTTCTTTATCGATAGCCTAATAACCTATCCCTAATAATAGATCTAGTCCTTATGCCTTATATTATAATACTTAGCTTATACCTTAGTAGCCTTTTGCTACTATTCCTAAGCCCTCTCGCAGAGTCTTGAAATATATTTAATTCGCTCCCTTATGCCCTATACTATAACCCTATTTATAGGAGCCACATATTCTATATAATATAGGTAGTAACTATTTAAGGCTTCTATTAGTAAGTAGCTAGTAGTGCTATAGTAACTATTATTATATGCGAACTCTGCCTTAGGTAGCTAGACTACTTATTCTTATAGCGAGTCGCTAGTATATGCTCGTAGGTACTTTTCTAATATCTAGTATATCCTTTCTAACTACTTATTAGTCTAGGGATAGTATATAGTAGAGAGGCAGCGCTTAATAGCCCTCTCTCTTATAAACTCTTCCTAAAATTAGCTAGTTAGGAGCTTATCTTAGTTGCTAATAATACCCTCTAGAGTACTAAAGTAGCATTTAACCCGTTCGTAGATAATCTGCGCTAACTTAGCAGCTATTAGCTGCTTTATTATTAGGATAAATATAGCAAACTTAGTTATTTAGTATATAATAATAAGAACTACGTTATATTCTCTACCTATATACTAAGAGCTTGCTAGTAATCTAGTAATAAAGTCTATACTTATTTCCTAGAATAGGTATATTAATAAGGGTAGTAGTTATAACTTTCTATAAGGCTTATGCCTCGGAGCGCGGTTCCCCTAGTATATATAGCACCCTATAACGTAATTATATATATCTATAGCTAAGTTTAGCTAATAGAAGTTCCTTAAGATTAACTTAGTAGTCTTATTTACCCCTATATAACCTGCCCTATAGTTATTATAGTATTAGCAAAGGATCTCTAGCCTTAGAGACCCCTCTTATAATATCTCTAACTATTCCTTATAGAATAAGGTTCTATAACTATTAATTATATAGCCCCTATAATTACTAGCTAGTCTGCGCGCCCTCTCTAATTATATCTAGTAGTATAGGTCGTTAGCTTATAGTCTATAGATAAGATTCTCTATTACTTTAGAGGGTTGCTAACTATCTACTATTTTACTTATTATAAGCTCCCTTATAACCTAGCGTGGGATATATTACTATGCTATAATAACCCTAGCTCTAAGCAAGTCCTCTTAGTTAATAACCTCTTGCTAAGTATTCTCTATATCACCCCTTGCTCTTTAGTATTAGGTTATTATAGCTACTATAGTTATAGTAATATTAGCGCGCTATAGAGCGTGATACTAACTAGAGACTGAGATATCTCTACCCCTAGAGCTATCTATCTAGAAGGGGTACCTTATGCTAGCTCTTATAATATTAATAAATACTTTTAAGGTCTCTATACTACCTTATAATATAGTAATACTTATCCAAAGATCTACTAGTATTTTGCTCGTAAATCTTAGCTTCTTTACTAGGGTTAGGAGTATATTATTATATTTCCTCACCTCCCCTTCTATATAATCTAGCCTCCTAGATAGACTATCTGCTAGGTTTATAACCCCTATCCTATGCTCTAGGTTAAAATTAAATACTAAGAGTTTATATACCTACCTAGTAAGTCTTCCCTAAAGGTCCTGCGCAGGCATGCTAATAACTCTCTTTAGCACGTAGTAATCTATTAGGACTATAAACTTCTTTAATATACCCTAAAGGTAATAAGCCTAATAATCTAAGCTTTTAACTATAGCGAGAAGTTCCTATTAGCCTACTCCCTAGCGTTATTCTATATTACTAAGCTTTTATAAATAGTAAGTAACTAGTTACTATTAGCTATTAATATACTATAATAGAATACTAGATATAGCCTTTATAGAAGTATCTATCTTAACCCTTATTTATAAGTTAGATCCTAGTATTAGAGAATATTTGCTAAGCAGAAGGCAGCTTAAAGCTGCTTAAAAGCTTATTAGGCCTCTTCTAGCTAGTAGAACTCACCTCCTTTCTTACTATTTTTACTACCCTTTAATAAAGCTATTATTAGGGCTATAATACCTAAATATCCTATAATAAACTTATAATAGAAGTTATAGAATCTAAAGAAGACCTGGATTTCTTAGTATATCTTTAGTAGCTTCTATTTAATAATAGCTTAGATATAAGTTTAATTTATTAATATACCTTTAGGTATAATAATATACCCTAGGAACTCTACCTGCTATTAGTAGAACCTATACTTACTAAGCTTAGTATAGAGCTCCTACTAGTAAAGCCTATAGAGCACTTAGAGAAGGTCTTTTATATATTGCTCTCTTATCTTAGAATAGATTATAATATTATCTATATAAGTAAAATAATAAGTATCTAGTAGCTTAGCGAGCGCTTAGTGAATATATACCTAGAATATAGCTAGGGTATTTATAAGTCTAAATAGCATAATAATATATTTAAAATGCCTATAACGCATCCTAAAAGCTATTTTCTAGCGATCCTCTAGCTTAATGTAAATATAGTAATATATATTTTAGATATTAATCTTTAAGATCTATTTAGCTCCCTAAAGCCTATCTAATAGCTTACTAATAAGAGGGAGTAGATATTAGTTCTTTAGTATCACCTTATTAAGGCCTTAATAATCTATATAAAGGCATAGGGACTTATCCTTCTTAAGTATAAAAAGGATAGGGGCGCCTGCCTTGCTAGTTAAGGGTTAGATCCGCCCTATTACTTAGTTATTAGTAATATATTAGCAGAGTTCTTCTAACTGATACTTATTTAATAAGTAGATAGGCCTATATAGAGGTTTCTTCCCTTTAATTAAGTTAATAGTATATTCCACGCCCTCTAGGACTAGGTACTTGTTGGAAGCCCAGTCGGCGGTTCGTCGCCGACCCAACTAGCGCCACGTCGGGCCGATGGGACCCACCTATTGCGCCGATTCGACTAATAGGAAGGCCAGGACCCTATACGCAAGGACTGCCTATATAGCTGCTATAACCACTAAACCCACGATAGTTAGATATTACGAATAACTATAGTATTATAGAAGAACCCTATCTTTCTAGTACTATTACCTGCGCAGGATAGTTATCCGATACTAATTAGTAGTTAACTTAACTATTATAACTACTTGAGTTATTATAGATTAGCAAGGTTTATTACTACCTATATTAGAAGAGACGTCTCCGCTATTAATATCACTGCTACTAGCAGAGGGATTGAAACGACCGTTATAGGCTACTATAATAACTATTTAATAACGTCTAGGCTGCTTTATGCCTATATACGACGACTAGTTGAGTAAACGACTATAGCGATAACATCCAGGCTGCTTTGCGCCTATATATAACAACCTCGACGCGAAAAGCTACAATATCGCGAAAAATAACGCATATTATACCCCCTACCTCCTCCACTCTACTTACGATAGCTACCCTAACTGCTAAGCTAGGTAGTAACCCTCCTCCTCCTCCTACTACCTATAATAGATCTATCTAAGGATCTATTTATAGTAATATCCCTATTCCTACCTAGCTTAAGGATATTATCTAGCCTAGCCTATAGGGTAAGGTCTTTGAGATTAATAAGGATAGCAACGATATTCCTAATATATCTATTAAATAGGTGAATATATAAATAGGCTATTAACTTGAGGTCTATAAGATCGATAAGAACACCAGCTAAGCCTTCTAGCGTAAGTTCTTATATAACTTTATTAGCTAGACTACTAAACTATTTAGCAAAGCTAACTAGAAGCTTAGAAAAGCCCTTAAGGATTATATCGTTAGCTATAGAATATAAGTTAATCTAGTAGCTAGAATAATCTCTATTAGACTTATTAAGGCTATAACTAGACCTAAGTTCTATTACTAGAGCTAAGCCTAGTTAGATACCTATATAGATAACTTCCTATAATACCTTACTAACGACCTAATATTTATTTATAAGATATTAGTACTAGTTATGCTTGCGCGCCTGCCCTATCTCATAAGACCTGATAAGAACCTCGCCTAAGCTAGCAATATCTACGACTTCCGCGCTAAACTAAAAACCCCGTAGCTACAGGCCCCTCCCACGACGGCGCTAGTAAAAACCACGCCTACTAGCGGAGATAGCGTAGTTAATAACAACTAGGATATAGGCTATAATAGCCTCCTAGCTACGCTAAAGCAGTTAATAGATCTAGCTAAGCTTTATACTAATAATATAAAGTATAGCGGCGCTAAATATGATATCTTAGAGGTAAAGTTAATTATCTTTCGGGATATCTACGAGAAGGTCGGGATCTAATAATCGCAGGCAGCTAGCGCCCTCCCCCTTATACTAAAGGGCTAAGCCTATAATTACTATTTCAACTAACTTAGTAGCACTTAGTTAAGCCTCCTAGCTATAGTTAAAAAACTCTATAACTACTTTAAATCCTATAATATCTACTAGGCCTACCTAACGGAGTAGCGCTAGGCTATATTAACCTAGGTTATCTATAATAACCCCTCTAAAACGAGGATAGAATACTTAGAGATCCTCGTCAACTATATAACTAAGGTCTAACGAGCCTTATTACTAGCCTACTACTCCGATCTTATTCTATAGGACCATATCGTTAACGCTTGCTAAGGGGTTAAAGAGTGCTATCTTTACCTCTTTAACCCTATTGAATTAACTAAAGGGGTCCTTAGCTAGCTATATTCAGCTATTTCAATAATAACCTAGCCTATAGCCTAATATATCGCTGAAAATAACGATAGGACTAGGGTTTATTAGACTGACTATACCTATTATAGCAACGGCCGAAAGAATCGTTTTAGGCCCTATATAGCTAGCAATAGCTTTAACTATATAGCTAGCAATAGCCTTAATAACGTAGCAAGAGCTAAAAAGTGCTACGTTTGCAGCAAACCTAGCTGTTAGTTAATGAAATATACCGATAACGATCGCTATAAGGCCTACAGCAAGTTTAAGAGCAGCCAATACGTCTAAAATAATAGTAACCCCGCTGAATATCACTAGTTTTTAGCGTAGTATAAGGGTATTAAAGACCTCGCGGCTACTACAGCTAACTCCTCTGTTGTTAATAACCCTATTACCCTCTTTTACTAGTCGTTATCTATCAACGACGATAATAATAACGAGGTTAATAGCACCGACGATGAGGCCTTTCTCACTACTACCTATTTCAGCTAACCTACTGCAGTTAATAGCAGTAATATAATAACCTATTTAGCTAACTAGTCGACCCTCTATATAATTAACTATATTAAACCCTCTCATAACGCATTAGTTAATAAAAATAATAACCCCGTTGTAATATATATTACTAACCGTTATTTATTAACTATATTTAGAGGGATTATCCCCGACTCTAGCGCAGCCCGATATTCAACTAGGGGTTACCCGCAGTTCCTAGCTCTATAAAAGAGGGTTAACTACTAACTTAACCCCTCTATAGCTAGGGCAGCCTCGATCTGCTTCGGTAGCGCTGACCCTATCGAATCCCTCGGAATAACGGTTATTATAACTCCCTTTAGCGATATAACCTTCTATATAATACTAACGAATACCCCCTTCTTATTATCCCTTTATAATATAGACCGACTTAGCGTAAGATTCAATAATATCGCTAACTAACTCGTTCATAATAACCTCACGACCCCGGTTATATAACTATAGGGCTACCTATAGTTTATAACTAACCTAGAAGAGGCTATTATAAGTTATAACCTTACTAATATCGAATTATGCTATATCTACCGTCGT